>PGTU02007713.1:0-11700 GCA_002896215.2 Cicer echinospermum
TAAAAACCCTAATTGGACAAGAATAACCCTAGGGAGGACGAAAATGACCTAAATGTTCATCCAATGACACAAATGAACTTATGGGATCACAAGATTGGTTAAAACACTAATTGGACAAGAATAAGCCTAGGGATGGACGAAAATGACCTAAATGTTCATCCAATACAACAAAGAAACTTATTGGATGACAGGATTGGTTAAAAAACCCTTATTGCACAAGAATAGCCTAGGGAGACGAAAAATGACCTAATGTTCTCCAAGACACAAACACACTTATGGATGCACAAATTGCGTTAAAACCCCCATAATGCAGAATAAGCGTAGGGAGGACGAAAATGACCTAAATGTTCATCCAATGACACAAATGAACTTATTGGATGCACAAGATTGGTTAAAAACAGTAATTAGAAAAGGATAAGCCTAGGGAGGACGAAAATGACCTAAATGTTCTTCCAATTACACAAAAGAATTTATTGGATGCACCAGATTGGTTAAACACCCTTGTGGATTTCATGGCGATAGATGTCTTTTTGGCTTACAAGCATAGAGGGGAGAATCCAGTACCGGCAGTTTTGGCTGACGTTTACTGCACGCTCGACTTCCGTCATGAGAAAGAGGGGGGCCTAATCCATTGTTGCTCGCCAATACTCTATTTTTGGTTTGTCAAACATATTTTTCAAGACATGCATCAAATAAAAACTAAGAGCAAAAAGGAATGGGCCAACGTTCTAGCAAATCTCAACGAAAGAACGATTCAATGGTACTCCCGGAGTCAAGATATAAATGAAGTGATTTGTAGATGCGGTGTTTTCGTAGATGTTCCCCTCATGGGAACCAAAGGGTGTATAAATTATAGTCCCTATGTTTGCATTGAGACAATTGGGTTATCCTATGACAAAACCCCAATAATGGATGTAACAAAATCTTTTATTCATGGACGAGATGGTTATGATGCTAGCTTGTTGAGAAGAATACGTAAGTCTTGGGAAGATGTTGTTAGAAGAGGACAAGAATTAGGGCCTAGAAGTTTGTGGTATAGGAGAGGAATATCATAATTGGGTGAAAAGGAGGCATTAGAGGTCAAGTTGCCTTTCACAGCACCATCATTACTCCGAGGTAGTAACAACAGAATCTTTTTTTAGCACTGAAGATTTTAGAGCCGACTTAGCTCTCAAAGGACAAGAAATTGAAAAATTACAAAAAGAATTGGAGATGGCTCACCAGGCTTATAGAGATATGGAGTATAAGAATACCCAACAATCCCTTATCCTGAGAAAGTACAAAAAAGAGCAAGATAGGAAGAAGAAAGCAAGGAGAGAACTCGAATCTGTTTGCGGGTGCGAATGAAGAGTTAAGACTCAGACGTCAAGAAAAGGATGATGCGGTGATTGAAGGTCTTAGGCTAAAGAGTTGCTAAAGAAATCTGGGGAAAAAGCATTGAAATCATCCGTCGGCAAGAAGCAAATCTGAAGCAACAAATAGAGAGGGTAAGAGCGGAATGTTAAAAACAAGATCGTGATAGAAAGGCAATGCAAGAAGAGATCATCGAAGCATACCGAGTTGAAACTTGCAAGAAAAGAAGACGAGATGTGTACACAAAAAAGACACTATGAGAGACTTGTTCAAGAAGGAATGTTTTGGATGGATCGTTTCTCCAAACTAGTTTATTTGACCAACTCTGCTATCGGAGAAATATCCACATTATTAAAGAGTTGCTGACGGGATGGCTAATCCTCTCTCTACCTATCCTCAAGAGATCTCATTTTTATTGAACATTGTAAAGTTTAATCGAGCAAATGAAAAAATGATGGCTATTAATTTTCAAATTGCGTGTTTAGATTTCTACTTTAGTTTTGTGGCAAACTTGTATCTTACTTTTTCTCAATAAGATTAATTTGCCCCAGCTTTTGATCGCCATGGCCCTCTCTTTATTGGTTAAGTAATTCCACAAACACAATAAATATGTTTTAAATCATGCACAATTACATTTTCATACATCACATTGCATACTCATGCCATATTATTTCACAGAAAAAAAACCAACAAACAAATTTTGGGTGTTACGACACCGTTATCACACGATCCCAGTCAAAATCATGGATGAGCTAGACAAACAAATAAGAGAAGATGTGAACCAGCTCAAGGGCAAATGACCAAGATCTTGGAGGATTTTACAAGCATCGGAAATAGAAATGATGGAATCCTTTGGTAGATGAGGGGATGCAAAACACTCTTGTTCCCCAACGGGCGTCGTTCCACACCTTTTCCACCAATTATCAAGAAAGGGAAGGCACAACAATTTCCCAATTGGTCAAAAGGGTAAGCCCAGGAGAGGACGAATCTGACCTAAGTGTACATTCAATGAAACAAATCCACAACATGGTATTGCATGCCACAAGTGCAACCTTCACCCTTACTTCAGGCTTAAGCCTCATCGCAAGAAAATGACCGAAGCTAAGTCCAATGACACATAATGAACTCGATTAGAGCAATCAATCCCAAGATGCAAGCTTGGAAAACCTTGGATTTGTCGACAAGAATAAGGATTTGATGCAGGACGACCTATGACTTAAATCTTGATGTTCCAATGACACCGAAACACAAACCTATTCGACACAACATTGGTTACAATGCCTTAAGACCAAGAATAATGTAGTAGTCGAAATGACCTAAACGCCCATCCGAATACCACTAATCCACTTTCTTTCAAGCAGTTTACAAGAGCTTGAGTTGGTATATGCACCTTGAGCGAGCTCATATCAGCTCTTGGAAAGATCTGGTGGATGCCTTTTTGAAACACTACAAATATAATCTCGACATGGCTCCTGATAGAATCCAGCTGCAAAATATGACAAAACGAGGCAATGAAACATTCAAGGAATATGCCCAACGATGGAGAGAACTAGCTTCCCAGGTTGAACCCCCCTATCTGAAAAAGAAATGGTGACCATGTTCATAAACACTCTTCAACCTCCGTTTTATGACAAAATGATAGGAAGCGTTTCATCAAATTTTTCGGATCTCGTCATCATAGGTGAAAGAGTAGAAATGGGATTGAAAAGCGGAAAGATTGCTTCTGGCTATACCGGATTAAATAACACAAAAAAGTTGCCCGCAGGTGCGAATAAGAAAAAGGAGGAAGAAAGCCATTTTGTGGCGTCAAACCCAGCTAATCCTTCTTTCGTGCGTCGCCCTTACGCTGCTGCAACTTCACAAATCTCAGGTACTCTAATCAACACTTACAAGGGATCAAGATCATATGAAAGTCAGGGGAAAAACTATCTGGAGATGATGCGTACATTTCGAAGCCCACCATAGACCTATGCAGAGTTATTTACCGCATCTGGTTAGCAATTCTATGTTTTTGCACTATGTCCGAGAAAACTATAGAACCCCTTACCCAAAAGATATGAATCAGAATGCCGTGTGTGATACACTCGGAAGCTGTGGGGACACCTTATGAAAACTGCTTAGCTTTAAAATTTAGGTGCATGATTTGCTTAAGGCTGGATGTTATTATTTTAAAAGAAAATCGAGCCTAGCGTGAAGAATTTATCCTCTACCAGATCATGGTTGGGCCACAAGTGAATGCAATCGAAGAAAAATCACCAGTAATAAGGGAGGTCGAGAAAATTAAGGCCCCGATGGGACTGATTTTCTCTGAGTTATGTGTAATGGGTTTAATCCAAGAAATGTTGTGTGAAAGCAAGATGCAATTTCACCTCAATGAGATCATTCCATAGAAGAATTGAAACGAGTTCAAAAAGAACTTCAAAAATTGATAAACATGGGCACCATTCAAATAGGTTCGTTGGGAAAAGGATGACGGTATGATTGCAACCCAATCAGAAGAAAAACTTGGCATAACATTCAAAGCCATTGATCATTCATTTCACTAAGAGTTAAAGTATGAAATGCCCCTGGTGATTTGAGGACCTTAATAGTTCATATACCAAGCCCTTTTTTCATATAAAGACAACAAAGTCGTACCTTGGAACTATAATGTAGAGGTACATCTAGCTAAACAGAAGGACAAAGATGTTTCTAGCTCTAAAACCACCGCTGTCACAAACGGTTTCAGGATTAGGAGGAATGACTAGAAATGATCGGATATGCTCCCAGGAAATCACAAAGAGAAATGAGAGTGGTATTTGAGAAGGCATACACAGATAAAGATAGAAAAGAAAGTCGAAAATGAGAAAGTGAGAAAATGAGGTTTCTAATGAAGAAGCTCAGGAAATTTTCTCAAAGTCATCAAACAGAAGTGAAATCAAAATAGTCGACCAACTCAACCATACTCCCTACAAGGATTTCATTGTTATCCCATTGATGAATTCTGAGTCCCACCGAAAGCTTATTGATGAAAAACTAAATGAGGTCATGTCACTCACGACATCACCGTGGACAAATTTGGAGGCATCATAAATAACACACAACCAACAATCACCTAACTTTCACAGATGATGAGTTGCGACCGAAGGGAGAGGGCATAATAACAGCACTACACATATCAGTAATGTGCCTCGACCATATAATGTCAAGAGTCCTCATTGACAATTGGCTCCTCACTGAATGTCATATCCAAATCAAACATTAGCAAAACTACCTTGTGATGGTACATATATGAGACCAAGTCCCATGGTTGGTTAGAGCTTTCGACGGGAGTCGCAGAGAAGTAATGGGGATTGATCTCCTCATTCAAATAGGCCCGTCACATTCGAAATTCACGTTTCACGGATGGATATTGTACCCCTTATAGTTGCTTATTGGGGAGGCCATGGATCCATTCTGTGGCGTAGTGCCACCAACCTTACACCAAAAGCTGAAGTATATGATAAATGACCAATTGGTAATCGTTCAGGAGAAGGAGATTTGTGTGAGTAATTGTCCACCACACCTTATGTGAGACAACAAAAGACGCTCTAAGAAACTGCCTTCCAAACACTAGAAATCGTGGACCACCGCTTATGTCGAAACGACACCTATAGAACCACATATGTCAACACTGCTATTGATGGTGGCTAAGTTCATGTTGAGTGGAGGACACCATCCGTGGCCACGGGTTGGGAAGGATGAAAGAAGGGCTCAAAGAACCGGTGGAACTTCCTAAAAATAGAGATAAGTGGGGTTTAGGTACAAACCCACCAGGGATGACAAATGGAGATTGGTCAAAGAGAAAAAAGAAAAAAGATTAGCTCGAATGAAAATCGAGAGCCAAGAATCGAAAGGATTCCATCTGTGACATCCGAAGAGTTTCCAAAGTGCAAGGGGACACAAGTGAAATCCATATTGGGCAGCTGAAGAATGAATGTTTGATGGGCATGCCAATTGGATTCGCCCGTGTGGTGTAGCGGGCAGAAATCAGGAATGGAAGTAGTCAAGTCACCTATATATTTAATGCAAATATCAATTGTAATTCTAAAAGCATATTACTGTTACTAAGACCTTAAGATGTTTCTTTATATTTAGGATGGATACATGTTTGTTTTCCAATTACTTTGAATTCAATAAATGCATTCTCAATTTGTTTTTTCTATTGTTCTTTCTTATCACTTTCATATGTGTATATTCATCGCCATTTTATTTCTTCTTTATTTTTTAATTTTTTCTCTCTCCTATCTTTCTCCTTATCCTAGCCTTGAATCCTGCAGATTTGGGAATAGTTCATCACAGACGACTGTACTAAGATCCGTTGCATAATCTTATAACTATCTTGTTAGTCGAAACAGAAAAAGATAATGAAGAATATCTATGAACCCCTCTCTAATATTGTATCTAAGAGTGGATTAGAACGGGAAACCTCAGGAGTATCATTGCCTATTTGAGAAACCGATAGAAATTGTTAATCTAGGGACTGAGAAGGAAGGAAAGAAATTAAGTAAAGGCACACATTCTGTAAAGAAATTAGTAGCTAATCACAAACTAATCCAACTCTTACATGAATACAAAGATGTTTTGCCTGTCGTTCAGGATTATGCCTGGATTGGATACTGAATAGTGGAGCATAATTGCCCTTAAAACCGATTCTTCTCCGGTGAACAATTAAGGCCGAATGAAAGGCCCTGATAATGTCATTAAAATCAGGAAGAAATACAAAAACAATTTGACGGCAGATTCCTCGCTTTGTGAGCAAATTATCCCAATGGAAGCCAATATTCTGTACCAGTGCCAAAAGGATTGGCAAAGTACGAATGTGTGTCGATTATAGGGACCATTTAATAAAGCTGTCTAGATGATTCCCCGTTACCTCACATCGATATTTTGGTTGATAATACGGCTCGCCATTCACTCTTCTCTTTTATCGATGGTTTCTCTGGTATAATCCAAATTAATGGGCAGCTTAGAAGATATGGAAAAAACGAATTTCACCACTCCTTTGGGAACATTTTGTACAAAGTAATGCCTTTTGGTCTGAAAGAACGCAATTGGAGCGACCTACCAAAGAGCTCATGGTAACCCTTTCCATGACATGATACATAAAGAGGTCGAATTTTATGTAGACGACATGATCGCTAAGTCACAAACACAGAAGAAGAACATATTATTGATCTAAAGAACTCTTCAAAAAACTTAGAAGTTTAAGCTAAAGCTCAACCCTCCAAATGCACTTATTGGGTTGAGATCGGGCAAAGTACTTGGATTGCTGGTTGTCAGAGAGAATAGAGGTTGATCCCGATAAGATTCGAAGCCATGCAGAAATGCTCCCCCGAGTACAGGAAAAAAGTTCGGCGGTTTTCTTGCGGAGACTAAATTATATTTCAAAGATTTATATCACAACTTACTGCTACTTGTGAACCGATATTTAAACTTTACGGAAAAATCAAACAGTTGTGTGGAACCAGAATGTCAAAATGTGTTTTGAAAAAAATCCGACAGATTTGCAAAATCCCTCCAATTCTAGCCCCACCAGTTCTAGGCCACCCTTGTTATGTATCTTACAGTCCCGATGGGCCATGGGATGCGTACTGGAGCAACATGATGAAACAGGGAAAAAAGAGCATGCCATTTATTAATCTAGTAAAAAAATTTACAGATGTTTGAAACAAGATATACAATGTTAGAACGTACTTTTGTGCCTTAGCCTGTCGGCTCATCGCTTGAGCAATATATGCTTTGCCATACAACTTATTTTGATATCCAGAATGGATCCAATCAAGTACATTTTTGAAAGCCCGCTCTCACAGGGCGAATTGCTCGATGGCAGGTGATGTTATCAGAATATGATATACATATGTACTCAGAAAGCCATCAAAGGGTGCCTTGGCAGATTATCTAGCTAATCCGAACCTGTTGATTGATTATAAATCAATGCAATGTGAATTTCCCAGACGAAATATCATGGTTTTGTCTGAAGAATATGATGATCGAAAAGGACCTTGTTGTTCGACGGGGCCTCACAACATAATGGGCATGGATTGGGGTTGTTTATATCTCCAAAAAAGAAGTTCATACCTATCACGAGCGATTGTGTTTCGATTGTACAAATAAATGTGGCAGTATATGAAGCTTGCGCCATGGGAATTTTGGCGCTTTAGCATCAAAAGCAAAAGTTCTAGAAGTATATGGAGATTCAGGCCCTAGTCATTAATCAGCTTAACCAAGAATGGAAACTCGATGATAGAAGTTAATACCTTATTTTACTACATAAAAGAAAATTGTCTTTTAGAATTTGATAAAATCACGTTCACCATGTCCCTCGAGAAGATATCATTGGCTGATGCTTTGGCTACTTTATCATCTATGTTCCAAATTAAATCGAAACGATGAAATCCCATCAATTAAAATGGAGAGTCGGTTATCCAGCTACTGCCATGTCATGGAAGAAGAACTGACGGAAACCGTGGTATCACGACAATCAAAACATTATCTTATAAATAGAGAATATCCTCCCGGAATATCGGAAAATGAGAATAGAACTTTGAGACGGTTATCCGCAAGCTTTTGTGAACGAAAATATTTTGTATAGAAGGAATCACGATATGGTACTCCCAGATGTGTTGATGTTAATGAGGCGAAGGAAATTCACAGATATCATGATGGCTCTATATGGGATCCATATGAATGGAGACGCCATGTCTAGAAAAGATTCCTTTGGGCCGATATATTGGCTCACCCTAGAAAGGATTGTTATAATTATGAAAAGAAATGTTATAAATGTCAAAATATATGCTGTATTTATATCACGCCCACCAGTACCCCTGAACACCCTTTCAGCGCCCTGGCCTTCTCAACTGTGGGGCATAGACGTCATCGGAATGAGATCGAACCGAAAGCATCAAATGGACATGGTTCATCTGGTGCAATTGATAACTTTACCAAGTGGTAGAGCAGCTTCATACGCCAATGTAACCCAAAATGTGGTAGTCAAATTATAAAAAGGAATTAATATGCGTTATGGTCTACCAAGCCAAGATCATTACTGACAATGCCACAAACCTAAATAACAAAATGATGATGAATTGTGTGCCACCTTTAAAATTCAACACCACAATTCGTCCCCGTACAGCACCAAAATATGAATGGTGCAGTTGAAGCGGCAAATAAAAACATCAAAAAAATTATTCAGAAAAATGGTTATAACATACAAAGATTTGCATGAGATGTTACCATTTGCACTACAATGGGTATCGTACTTCGGTACGCACTTCAACTGGGGCAACCCCTTTTTCCTTAGTATATGATGGGGCTGTGCTGCTACCTATGAAGTAGAAATCCCCTCGCTCAGAGTATTAATGGAAGCTAAACTAGAGGAGTCGATGGATACAAACGCGTTTTGATCAATTGAATGATTGAAGAAAAAGGTTGGCGGCCTTATGTCAGGGCAATTATATTAGAAAAGACTGAAGAAAGCGTATGAGAAAAAAATCTCCTCGAGAATTCCAGGAAGGTGATCTGGTGCTGAAAAAATTCTTACCCATTCAAAGGATTATCGTGGGAAATGGACTCCTAACTATGAGGACATACGTCGTGAAGAAGCTTTTCTCAGGTGGAGCTTTGATCCTTACGAATATGGATGGAAAAGTTTAGCTTTTCCTGTAACTCAACGCCGTAAAAAAGTATTATTGGCTTAAATAATAAATACCCCGTTAGGTTGAAAACCTGAAAAGGGCAACCTAGGCAAAAATTGGGTTAGAAAAAGAATACCCGCTGGGTTGAAAACCTGAAAGGGCACCTAGGCAAAAACTATTGGTAAAAAAAAAAAAAAAAACCGCTAGGTTGAAAACCTGAAAGGGCAACCTGGACAAAAATTAGGGTGCACAAAAATATCTGTTAGGTTAAAAACCCAAAAGGGCGACCTGAGAGAAGAAGAAAAACAAGAACAAAGAATATATACTCGAAAAGACAAAATGAACAATATGGATCGGATTATCGCATGAGAAGTTAGTACAGTCTACCTTGGAATTACTAGTAACCAAGTTGGGTCTCTCACCCATTTCTTTTGTTTTATCTTATGTATATTCTTTTTTCTTTACCATTGAATTACTAGCAACCAAGTCGGGTCTTCCACCCATTTCTTTTGTTTTATCTTATGTATATTCTTTTTTTATTTCAATATATTCATATATACTGTTATTACCTTTATAATTTAACTCTTTTTCCTGAATGCATCTTATGATTATCATGTATTGGAAAGTAAAACATATTCCATACCTCGATACAATGAATTGCAATAAAATCGGATATAGTATAGGTCGTTTACAGTACAAGGCAGACAACACATTAGATCAACTTCACACCACAATATTAATTCTTCTTTCAAAAAAGAAAAAAAAAAAGAAAAAGAGAACATAAGAAAAATAAATAAAAGAGGACAAAAAAAGGAGATCCAAAGATATCACGTTTAAAAAAAAAAAAGAGTATAAGTGCTTTCTCTCTTCATGATTTGAATGGTCGCTGTCAATAAATCAATATTAATAGAAACCCGACATTATTCATTCATTCATTCATTCATTCATGAAATTTTGCAAATTTAAAGCCGAGAAAACGACCCGCATGTTGAAGCCGGGAAAACGACTCGCACCCGAAGCCGAGAAAACGACCCGCATGTTGAAGCCGGGAAAACGACTCGCACCCAGAAGCCGAGAAAACGACCCGCATGTTGAAGCCGGGAAAACGACTCGCACCCGAAGCCGAGAAAACGACCCGCATGTTGAAGCCGGGAAAACGACTCGCACCCTGAAGCCGAGAAAACGACCCGCGATGTTGAAGCGGAAAACCGACTCGCACCTAGATGTCGAGAAAACGACCCACATGTTGAAACTGGGAAAACGACTCGCACCCGAAGCCAAGAAAATGACTCGCATCTTGAAGTCGGGAAAACGAAACGAATTCTTCTAAAAATTATTTTTCGGACAAAATTAGAATTTGTTATCTTTACTTATTTTTACTTTGATTCTCAAGTAAATTCTAAGTAAAGAGGGGCAGCTGTTGACACCTAATTTTGTCCGATTTTTACTTTTTATTAAAAAGGAAGAAAATGCAATAATAATACTAATAATATTAATGTATATGTGAAGAAATATACAAATAAAATATAAAGGCGATATAAGCTTTTAACAATCCACAAGTGTTTTCGGTTCTTGTTTGCCTCTAATTCTTGTTCAGACTATTTTCTAAAATATAAAAATAATAATAAGAAATAAAAATAAAGGAAATTGAAAAGAAATGAATTGATGGTCATAAAAATCAATGCAATGATGATCAAAATAAATGAAAAAAAAACCAAAAATAAATTGATTGATGGTCATAAAAATCAGAATAATGGTGATCAATTGAATAGGAAAGAAAACCGAAGAAATGAATCAATAGCAATAAGAATCGGTATAATTGTGGCCAATTAAAAGAAAAGAAACCAACAAAAATAGATTAATGGTAATCAATTGACAATTATTCTTTTGTCTTTTGAAATCTATACCCAAAAGTCTATAAATAGTCGGCCACAAGAAGACAAAAGGGGAATTGAAAACACAAATTGAGAGCACATAAAAAAGAGAGAGATTAGTTGGCAAAAGAGAAGGAAAAAATCTGGTCTTGAAACAATCGGTCTAGCAAAACAACAATTTAGGAGTAAGGTATCATTTTTCTTATATTCTTTTTTTCCCTCTCTAATTTTCTGCTTATTAGTCTTTTGTTTTGTTTTTGCCTCCTTTTTTTTTATATTTTATTTCGCTTTCTATTTTTTTTCCTGTTTGTAAAAAGTAAACTCATGTGTAAAGCTTTTATTTTTTAAAGAATCGTTTAATCCTAAAATTGTTTTCTTTGCAACACAAAAAATAATAATAAAAAATATAACTAATTGATGTTTATAGACCGAAAAAATAAATTTCATCATATTGTAATATAATATTCATAATACGTCTTTATCAATTAAAAAAAATCATAACAACAGATAAATGTTTTCGCCCTTAGGATTAGAATTAATGGTCGCGGCCGCCGGATGAAATTCATCCTCGCTCGCCGCACCATATTACTTACTCTCAATCGTGGGTGGCCTTTGTGTCGCGACATATCCGACAACGTACGAGCAAATAATTTAACAGATTATTTCACCGTCGTGTCCATCTGTCTTGTTCACATACCGCTACATTACGTTATTGTTTTAAAAGAAGAATAATTTTTTTTTCTTTACTTTAAAACAAATATAGAAAATATAATCCATGAATAAATATTATTATTATTATTATTATTATTATTATTATT
>PGTU02007715.1:0-15613 GCA_002896215.2 Cicer echinospermum
TTGTCTAAATACCAAGCATATAGAGCCAAAGTAAGAGCCATAGAAATGATTCAAGGTGCTCAAAGGGAGCAATATGCACATTTGAGAGAATATGCTGATGAACTTAGGAGATCAAATCCAAACTATATGGTTATTATTAAGTGTGGTATGTCTGACATTGGACCAGTATTTGAGAGAATATATGTATATTTGGAGGCTTGTAAGGCTGCATTTGCTAATACATGCAGGCCTTTAATTGGGTTGGATGCTTGTTTCTTGAAGGGAGAATATGGCGGTCAATAATAGCCGCACAGTAGTAAGATGCAATAATTCAAATGATTCCCTTTGCATATGCAGTTGTTGAAGCAGAAACAAAGACTCATGCAATGGTTCTCGACTTTTACTGAGGACTCAACAATGTTCAAAAGCAATAGCATTCATTTCAGATCAACAAAAGGTATGTGTGCTGAAGTCTATCTGATAATCTGTTTTTAGAATCTGTTAAGCCAATCTGTTTTTAAGCAATTTGTGTTGTAAATAATCTGTTTCAGGGATTGGTAACGGTCATTGCCAACATTGGCCATGTGGAACCCGATTATGTGTTAACACTTGTATGGGAATTGGAAAAAAAGTATCCTGGAGGACATATGAAAGAGCTTCTTTGGTTGGCAGCAAGAGCTACTGTGGTCCGGATTGGGAGAAAGCAATGCAAAATTAAGGCAATCAATGAAGATGCATGGAAGACATATGCAACTTCCACCATCTATGTGGACTAGGTCAGCATTTCGCACTGATACACAATGTGACCTTCAAGTAACAACGTGTGTGAGGCTTTCAACATGGCTGTATTGGAGTATAATAGATAAGCCTATCATAACATTACTTGAAGGTTGAAACTTACATTACAGTAAGGTTGTGAAACAAAAAGAAGTCAGCTACGTATAGAGGCAATATATGTCTAGGATTCAACAAATATTGGAAAGGCAAAAAGAGCAGCTGGGGTTGGTTCCCACTTGGCATGGAGATGATGATTTTAACTTGTTTAGTGTCACAATGGTGTAGATACTTATACAGTAAATCTACACACAAAAGCTTGTGCTTGTCGTAAGTGGGATTTGACCGGTATTCCGTGTTGCCATGCTCTTGTTTGCATATGGCATAACAAGCTGATCCAGAATCGTACGTTTCACCTTATTATAGGTATAAACTTGATTTAACTGCATTATTGGTATTCTGCATTATTGATTGTTCAGTTATAGTTCTGTTCAATTTTGTTCTGGTTCTGGTTTTTTATTCTTGTGCTTGTTCTGGTTCTGGTTTTATTCTTGTGCTTGTTCTGGTTTTATTCTGCTAGTTCAATTCTGGTTCTAGTTAAATTGTTCTAGTTGTGCTTGGTATTCTGCATTATTGATGTTCTGGTTCTGCATTATTGATGTTCTGGTTCTTGCATTATTGATGTTCTGGTTCTGCTGTTCTAGTTCAGTTTAGAGTTCTGATTCAATTTAGAGTTCTGCTTGTTCTGGTTCTGCTGTTCTCGTGCTTCTATTCTGGTTTCTGTTCTGCTGGTTCTGCTTGTTCTGGTTCTGGTTTTATTCTTGTGCTTGTTCTGGTTCTGGTTCTGCTTGTTCTAGTTCAGTTTTAGAGTTCTGATTCAGTTTAGAGTTCTGCTTGTTCTGGTTCTGCTGGATTCTTGTTCTGGTTCTGATGGTTCTGTTCTGGTTCGCTTGTTCTGGTTTTATTCTGGTGCTGTTCTGGTTTTTGGTTTTATTCTTGTGAGCTTGTTCTGGTTCGGTTCTGCTTGTTCTAGTTCAGTTTAGAGTTCTGATTCAGTTTAGAGTTCTACTTGTTCTGGTTCTGGTTTTATTCTTGTGCTTGTTCTGGTTCTGCTTGTTCTGAATTCAGTTTAGAGTTCGCTTGTTCTGGTTCTGCTGGTTCTGCATTATTCTGTTCTGCTCTGATGGTTCTGATGGTTCAGTTTAGATTTGATGGTTCTGTTTGGTTTAGTTCTGGTTTACTTGTTCTAATTTTTGTTGTAGTTTGGTTCTAGTTCAGCCACATGCTTTATTTGTTCTAATTTTTGTTTGCCCTGCAATTTTGGTTTTGGTTTTCGTTGTGGTTTATTTTTTTTGACATGTTTGGTTCTTTAAATAGGAAAAACAAAACTTCTTGACATGTTACTCTTACATTATAATGCCATCAAATGGACCAAAACTTTTTGCATGCATCAAATGGAGATCCTATAAATCCCCCAATCATGAGAAGAGCACCGGGTAGACCAAAGAAAAAAGGAACAAGTCCAATGACGAGTCAAAAGGTTCTAACAAACTACCAAGACAGTTTGCAACTGTGAAATGTAAGAACTGTGGGAAGCCTTGGCCACAACACGAGGAACATGCAAGGGAAAAAGTGCAGCAGATAGAGAGATACCAAAAGGTGGAAATAACATCAACAGAACAAAGAGAGCAAATACAACAAGGGTTGGAGGTGATGAGGGAGAAACACCAACAATTTTATCTCAAGATTCACAAGCTCCACAAATTCAAGATTCACAAATCAATTGAAGACACGAAACTTGTGATTTTTATTTTGGTTATTATGAATATGTAATCATACTTTGACCTATATAATTTTGGTGACTATGAATATGTACTTTTATTTTGGTTACTTGTGAAGGAACAATTTTATTTTGTAATGCATTAGTATGACCTTTTGTTGGTCCTAAGTTATGGAACGATTATTTTGTAATGCAATAGTATGTAATGATGGAATGATATCAAAATTCTAACTTCAGATTATGGACCAGATTATTCTGAAAAATTGTTTTGATTATTGTCATTATTCTGATTATCAAATTTAGGTTCAAAAATTGGAATATTGTTCTGATTATTTTGACCAGATTATTCTGATTATTTCAAACAACTGGAAAATTGTTTGACCAAATTTTATTTATACAATGATATCAAATTGAGTTATTAACATGTAAAAAAATAGACAATCAAATTACAATAATACTAATTTCATTTCATAATAACAACCTTACAAATTTGATTATATTAAACAATTACATTACAATTTCAACCATAAACACCCTAAATTACATCATTACAAAACACCCTTAATCCAATCATTTTAATTACTTCAACATTACAATAACCAAAAGAACAATAATCAAAAGCCAGGAAAGTTCCAGAAAGCCTTTCATTCGTTTCAACTTCAACTTCATTTCATCATCACAATTTTTTGTCACATTATCTTTCTTCTTGAATTCATCAATCCTTTTCATCAAAGACATAATAACTTCTTTTGCACGTTCTGTCATTGGCTCATCAAAACCAATCAAAAAAATTGCAAGATTTTTTACCCTGTAACTAAACATAACAACAACAAAATTCCAGAATACGTAAGCAATACAAAAAACAAATTTAAATAAATAAATTCCAGAATTTTGATAAATAGTTTACCTTATAAAATCCACAACCATGAAACCTTCGACCTGGATTTTCAGCCGTCCAAGAAGTACACAAAGGAGATTCAAGTCCACACAAACATTATCTTCTTCTAATTCTCAAATGAGAATTGTTGCTTGTAACTGAATACGAATGACAAGACATTCTTTTTCCAAAAAAACAGAGAACAAGAGAAGAAACAACGAAATACAAACGAGAAGAAACGAAACACAAACACGAACACAGGACGACACCAATACATGAAGAAAACACAGGACAAACACCAACACAGGACGAACACCAATACGAAGACGATGAAGAAGAAGAAACACAGGACGAACACCAACACAGGACGAAACACAAACACGAACACAGGACAAACACCAATACGAAGACGATGAAGAAGAAGAAATACAGGACGAACACCAACACAGGACGAAACACAAACACGAACACAGGACGAACACCAACACGGAACACGAAGACGGTGACCAACAATGAAGAAGAAGACGAAATCGGAATATGTTTATGATGAAGAAATCGGAATCAGAATCGATTTGGGAGCTTTTGTTGAATTGGAGCTGTTTTTTAATTTAGGGTTCAAGCTTTTGTTGAATGATATGCTTCTGGTTCAAGCTTAGGGTTCATTTTTTTTAATTTAATTTTAACAAATAAATTTTATTTGTAATAATGATTTTTAACAATTATAATAATGATTTTTAAAAATATAAATTATATTTTTAATCAGAAATAATATAATAATAAGTTTATTCCACATATGCGTCTGCCACGTCAGCTTTTTATTGACACGTCATTAAAAAAATGACAACTCATCATGATTTGGACTCAAATTCTGTTTGGGGGACTCAAACTGGGGAGAAACAAAATGGGGGGACTACTTTCAATTTTCACCTATAATAGGGGGACCAAAAGTGCAATTAAGCCATAGTATTAAAGAATGAATTATTTGATTCATTCAACAAAGGCAAAATAGTATTAAAGAATGAATTGTTTGATTCATTCAACAAAGGCAAAATACTATTAAAGAATGAATAAAGAAAAGCTTTTGAAGAAAAGGAGTAAGGAGGCAAAAGAAAGGTACGAGGAAGGATTACACTAGGATGGGTCTATAGTCAACATCTTGAAAGCATCCCAACACTTTTTGAAAGCAACCCATTGTAAGACCCATGATTTTAAAGTATACTTTATGTATTTTAGTGTATTTTGGTATTGAACTCGAGGCTTTTTAGCCAAAGTTATTAATATTTTTGGAGTTTATACGACCAAAAAGATATTTGATGCCGATTAGAATTACGCGTCGATGAATAAATTAAATCACTCGCGGTGAATTTCTTACGAAGAATTTAATGCGTTATGGGTGAAATGGTAATTTAACAAATATCTAGTTTTTGAGATATTTGTTAAAAGTCAATTAATATATATATTATATATATGATGTATATATATATTATATATATATATATATATATATATATATATATATATATATTAATATATATATATATAATATATATATATATACATATTTGTTTGGAGAAAAAACGAAAAGGAAATAGAAAAGAAAGGAAAGGAAATAGAAAGGAAGAGAATAGAGGAAAGCAAAAAATGAAAGAAAACTGAAACAGAGGAAACAGAAACACGTTCCCTCCATTCTCGTGAAACCCATTCCTTCTTCTTCCTTCTACCTCCATTTTCGCTGCTTCCTTTGGTTCTAGAGTAGAAAACCAAGGATTGTGGGCGAGTAAGAACAAATTTTCAGCTTCTTCCTTCTTCCTGGATTCAAAAACGAAGTTATGGATTTCAAAATCTTCAAACACAAATCTCCCCGTTTCATCTAGATCTAAGCTTCGTTTCGCGAAGAGATAAAAGAGAAAGTTTATCACTACCACGCTACGGTGCTAGGGAACCAACTTGGAGGCGACGTTGCGAGCGGAGATTTTTACCGGATTTACTCGCGGTACCGTAATCGAACGTAAAAGCTAACGTTAAGGTAAGGGCTCCTTCCAAACTTCTAGTTTGCATTTAGGGACTTATCTGTGATTGTGTGGAAAGGAATTTGTTAGGGTTGAAGTGTTGATTTGGGGGAAAATGAATCTAAGGCTTTATGGGTAAAATCTTAGAGTTAGGTTTTGGTTATATTGATGAATGTTTCGTGGAAAATGAATTTAAACTCATTTATGTATGATTTTGAGTAAACGAAACTTGTTGTGTTTGAATGGTGGATTGTGTTGATTTGTGTTCGTCGTATTTGACGTGTTCTTTATTAATACTGATGAAATTTGATATGTGTATGGTTGGATTTTGTGGAGAAATGATTTGATGTGTTTTGGTGTGGATCGTGGATTGAATTTGATAATATGTTTGAGTTTGTTTTGCGTGGAATTTGAAAACCATTAGAGTAAAATGAGTATTAAGAATGGGGAATCTCTTAATGTCTACGTTTACTTAATGTTGTCGTGAAAATCGTTTAAGTTAAACAAGTATTAAGAATGGGGAATCTCTTAATGTTTGTTTACTTAATGTTTGTTTTGAAAATCGTTTAAGTTAAATGAGTATTAAGAATGGGGAATCTCTTAATGTCTTGTTTACTTAATGTTCGTTTTGGAAATCGTTTAAGTTAAAAGAGTATTAAGAATGGGAATCTCTTAATATTTCTGTTTGCTTAATGTTTGTTGTGAAAAATCGTTTAAGTTAAATGAGTATTAAAAATGGGGAATCTTTTTAATATCTGCATTTGCTTAACGATTGTTGCGGATGGAGTTAGTGTATGCTCATGCATTTTCATTTTTGGTAAATCATGTTGACCGTGATATGTGGCACCTCGGTAAACAGTACTGACCCGTGATAGGTGGTACGTTTATGATTTACATTTTTGGTAAATTGTGCTGACCCGTGATAGGTGGCACCTTGGTAAATAGTACTTTGGTCTGTGATAGGCGGTACATTTACGATTTACGCCTTTTCTTTTAGTAAATCATGCTGACCCGTGATAGGTGGCACCTCGGTAAACAGTACTGACCCGTGAAAGGTGGTACGTTTACGATTTACGCTTTTTAGTAAATCGTGCTGACCCGTGATAGGTGGCACCTCAGTAATTGGTACTTGGCCTGCGATAGGCGGTACAATTATGATTTACGGCCCTTCGAGGAGGGTTTTGGTTTGGAATTCCGAGTCCATGCATTTTGGCATATACGCATCGCATTAGGGTGCTTGGCACGCGAGGCGTGTTTGATTCAAGTTTATGATTGAGTGTTTTGAATTTGAGTTGTCGTGGTAATCGTGTTGAAATCGCTAAGTGTTACCTATTGATTATTTTGTGTAAGTGTGATGGATTGTAAAACTATTTCGAAACTCAATTTGTCGTGGTGATCGCGTGGGAATTGCTAAGTGTTAAGATGTAGGATTGTGTATGAATGTGTTTGAGTTAGTTTATGTATTTTTGGAAAAATATGCAGGGAAATCGATTTCCCAATCGATTGGATGAGTTACAGGGACTTCCCTAATTTGACATAATCGATTTGCCAATCGATTTTATAATATGTTTTTCAAAACCATATAAGAAATCGATTTGGAAATCGATTTGGCCATACAAGAATAAAGCAAAACTGACAAAATCGATTTGGAAATCGATTGCCATTAAGTCAGGGGCTCGGTTATTCATTCAATCGATTTCCCAATCGATTGAATTAAGCCCAGAGTTCAAATTTCACTAAAAACCTTCAGGAAATCGATTTGGAAATCGATTGGCTTAGTAGAAATTCTTATTTTGAGTTAGATAACAGATTGCTCAATTGATTTATCAAAGTCTTGGTCAGTTATGTATTACTTGATGGATTGAGAACTTTGTTTTGATTTCATTTTTATTTGGCAAGTGTTATATGAACTTTTAGCATATGGAAAACCCTTTTAAGGTGCATGCTAAGTTAAAAGGTTTTTTGTGCATTTAAAAACTTAAATGTTATGTGTTAACTGTTAATTTCGGTTGGTGACCCTTTACAACTATTGTGGAAATCTGGGCTTTGCCCTCAAATGAGAGCTAAGACAATCTTACCGGTTCGTACCCTGTGGATGGGAATGTAGATGGGAATGCCTGACTGGAGCTATGTTAGGAGGATCTTACGGGGCGCGTGGAGATCACTCAGGGCGTTTAGTTTGTTTTGGAGAATGATCAGATTAGGTTGACATAGAGGGAACAAACGTCTTTCTTTTGAATTGTATTTATTTTAAAATGGAAGATTGTACCTATACTAATATTGTCAACTTGACATGTTATTTTCGATGGGTTACATGTACCAACTTTTGATGTGTAAATATTTTGGATTCATATTATGAGAAACTTTTCCGCTGCTTGTAAATTATAATGACTTAATTATTTATCCAAAGATATTACCTTAATTATTTCTCTGCTTTATTTTAATTTCTTTAAAAAAAAATACACCCTCACTTTGAAAATCGGGGTGTCACACCCATCATATCATAGGCAAAGAATCAACTACTTTCACACTCCTCATCCCAACTGCTCATTGCTGCTCACAATTATTGTGGATAAAGAATCAACTAGAGGATTACTCTTTAAGGTACGCCAAAATTCTCATCCTGTGATAATACAAGTGTCATTAATCTTTCTAAAAATCCCATTCAACATTCAAGATCTAAACATATTGAAAGTAAACATCATTTTATAAGAGATCATGTTCAAAAGGGAGATATAGAATTAATTTTAATTGACATTGAAAATCAATTGACTGATATTTTTACCAAACCTCTCCATGAGGACCAGTTTAAATACATCTTAGAAGAACTCTCCATCATAAAACTTTCCAAAGTTATTTAAATATTTTTAATTCTCTTATTTTCTGTTTTTATTTTTATTTTTTTAAATTTTATTTGAGTCAAATAATAGCAAATATGATCCCTCAAATAAAGTCTAAAAATTAGAGAATAGGAAAACCAAAAGAAGACTCTATGTACTCTTTGGTGAAACTCCCTCTTGACAAGTCAGTCAAGGCATGCGCATGCCTCTCATTTTCCATTGGTCAAATGGATGGCACGTTTTGCATACTTTCCCATCTCTCATTAAATGCGCAGACTGCATTAAGTGCAAATTCATCTTATTTCATGTAACCCTCACATCTCAAACGGTACCTTTCCCTCTCTCTCTCTCTCTCTCTCTCTCTCTCTCTCTCTCTCCCATGCGATCTGACTACTCTATCTCTCTAACGTTTTCAATTTCTCTCTCTCTCTCTCTCATTTATTATATTCTCTCTCTTTTTTTTATTACTTTCTCTTTCTGTTTTTATTTCCTCTCTCTCTCTCCCATGCGTTTCTCTCTCCCATGCGTTTCTCTCTCTCAATTAATTAGTTTCCCTTCTCTTTCTTCACCATGAACTTCAGATTCCCTTCAGTATTCTCAAACCATCCATCCCTTAAGTTTGTTTCCTCATCTCAACAAAATGGCTCGCATCAAAAGTACAGCCAAGAGAAAAATCTCATATTTGATCGCGAAACAGATTCACAAAACTATTCAAGCTCTAAATCCGCTGGCCAAGGAATAAGTCACAAGTCTGCCTCTCCTCCTCGGATACCTCCTCAACCTCCTTCTCAAAAATCCAAAGACCCCTCATCTTCAAAACCCACTGCTTCAACTAGAAGATCCTCAAGAGTTCAGTCTGGGGATGTCTCTTTCAAGGAAAAAGGTTCCTCAGGACTTTACTATTCATGTGGTTGACTCAGATGATTCCAAAGGAAATACCTCGGCTCCATCGATCCCTAAATCATCTTCCAAACCTTCCACTCAAAAAAGGTCAAAAACTAAATCAACTAAACAGGGTAAATCTACTCCAAAGAAATTTTGTTCATCATCATCCAAAATAACTTCTTCTGTTCCTCTTTTTGACTCCACAGATTTGGAGACAAATTATACCTCAAAAATGGATCAATAAATCTTTGGTTCATGGCAAGCACATTGACCTAATAAATTTGAAAAATGGTGGCTTTAACGTTGAAGAAGTGTTTGATAAGTTATGATGGACCTCCTTTTTTAGAATAAATGAACCACAATACCCAAGGCTTGTAAAGGCGTTCTATGTTGCATGTAATGGCTGTAAAGGAAGCCCTGGTTTCAGCTTTGTACTCAAAGGAGTACACTTAGAAGCAAACCCCACTACCTTATGCCAAATCCTTGACCTACAAGATGCTGGAGCTCACTGCTTTGCTGAAACTGGTATACGCAATATATGATCACTCGAACTTCTGTTCTTTCAAAACATTCTGATAAATCCTCCTAAGCCTCTCGTAGCTTCAAACCTTCCTCCTATGTGTCGGATTTTTCACAATATTTGTGTTCACTCGATAGTACCTCGACTTGGGAGCTTTGAAAATGTAACCAAACTTGATATTCTGATTATTCATCATCTGTTGACTAGAACACCCCTTCATTTGGGCAATATCATTTTTAGCTACATGTTGAATGCTGCCATTTGGGGTCGATCAACTCCCTATGGGATGATCTTGACCAAAGTCTTTAAGTTTTTTAAAGTACCTCTTGATGATGAAGAAAGTATTCAGTGCAATAACTTCTTTTCTATGAAAATATCAACAAATGCATGTTGATCTGCCTAAGCAAACCCTCACCTTTGAAGTTGTTTGTGAAGCAGATTTCTTCTTCCTTGAGGTGGGGGTTTGTTTAGGCAGATCAATGTGCATTTGTTTGATATTTTTCATAGAAAAGAAGTTATTGCACTGAATACTTTCTTCATCATCAAAAGGTACTTTAAAAAACTTAAAGACTTTGGTCAAGATCATCCCATAGGGAGCTGATCGACCCACAATGGTAGCATTCAACATATAGCTAAAAATGATATTGCCCAAATGAAGGGGTGTTCCAGTCAACAAATGATGAATAATCAGAATATCAAGTTTTGGTTACATTTTCAAAGCTCTCAGGTCGAGGCACTATCGAATGAACACAAATGTTGTGAAAAATCCGACACATAAGAGGAAGGTTCGAAAGCTATGAGTGGTCTTAGGAGGATTTATCAGAATGTTTTGTAAGAACAGAAGTTCGAGTGATCATATATTGCGTATACCAGGTTTTCAACAAAGCAGTGAGCTCCAGCATCTTGTAGGTAAGGATTTGGCATAAGGTAGTGGGGTTTTACTTTCAAGTGTACTCCTTTGAGTACAAGCTGAAACCAGGGCTTTCTTTGCAGCATAGAACGCCTTTACAAGCCGTGGGTATTGTGGTTCATTTACTCTAAAAAAGGAGGTCCATTCCTACACTTATCAAAACACTTCTTCAACGTTAAAGCCACCATTTTTCAAATTATCTAGGTCAATGTGCTGCCATGAACCACATAT
This sequence comes from Cicer echinospermum, assembly GCA_002896215.2. Classification (NCBI taxonomy): domain Eukaryota; kingdom Viridiplantae; phylum Streptophyta; class Magnoliopsida; order Fabales; family Fabaceae; genus Cicer; species Cicer echinospermum. The sequence continues at coordinate 10,806 of PGTU02007715.1, forward strand.
TTATTGATCCATTTTGAGGTATAATTTGTCTCCAAATCTGTGGAGTCAAAAGAGGAACAAAAGAGTTGTTTTGGATGATGATGAACGCAATTTCTTTGGAGTAGGTTTACCCTGTTCAATTGATTTATTTTTGACCTTTTTGGAGTGGAAGGTTTTGGAAGATGATTTAGGGATCGATGGAGCCGAGGTATTTCCTTTGGAATAGTCAACCACATGAACAGTAAAGTCTTGAGGAACATTTTCCTTGAAGAGCAACCACAGACTGAATCAGAGCTTGAATAGTTTTGTTGAAGCCCGTGGTTATGATTGAACCTTTGTTGAAGCCGTGGTTTTGAAGATGAGGGTCTTTGGATTTTTGAGAAGGAGGTTGCAGAGGTACTCGAGGAGGAGAGGCAAACTTGTGACTTATTCCTTGGCCAGTAGATTCAGAGCTTGAATAGTTTTTGTGAATCTATTTCAAGATCAAAAGATGAGATTTTTCTCTTGGCTGTACTTTTGATGCGAGCCATTTTGTTGAGAGGAGGGATCAAACTTAAGGGGATGGTTTGAGAATACTGAAGTGAGTCTGATGTTCGTGGTGAGAAGAGAAAGGAAACTAATTAATTGAGAGAGAGAGAAACGTATGGGAGAGTGAGAAGGAAATAAAAAACGGAGAGAGAGAGTAATAAAAGGCGAGATAATATATAAATGAGAGAGAGAGCGCTAGTCTGATCGCATGGGAAGAGAGAGACTGAAATAAAGAAGGAGAGAGAAGTAATAAAAATGAGAGAGAAAATATTAATAACCGTGAGAGAGAGAGAGAGGGGGAAAGGTACCGTTGAGATGTGAGGGTTGCGTGAAACAAGATGAATTTGCACTTAATGCAGTCTGCGCATTTAATGAGAGATGTGAAGTATGCAACGTGCCATCCATTGACCAATGGAAAATGAGAGGCCATGCGCATGTCTTGACTGACTTGTCAAGAGGGAGTTTCACCAAAGAGTACATAAAATCTTCTTGGTTTTCTTATCTCTAATTTAGACTTTTATTTGAGGATCAATTTGCTAGATTATTTGACTCAAAAAAATTTAAAAAAATAAATAGAAATAACATAATAATATTTAAATAATTTTGGAAAAAATTTATGATGGAGAGTTCTTCTAGATGTATTTTAACTGATCCTCCTGGAGAGGTTTGGTAAAATTATCTGCCAATTGATTTTCAGTGTCAATGAAAATTAATTCTATATCTCCCTTTGACATGATCCTCTTATAACAAATGATGTTAAATTTCAAATGTTTACATCTTGAAATGTTGAATGGGATTTTTTGAAAGATTAATGGCACTTGTATTATCACAGAGGATGAAATTTTGGCGTACCTTAAAGAGTAACCTCTAGTTAATTCTTTATCCACAGTAAATTGTGAGCAGCAATGAGCAACTGATACATATTAAGCTTTTGTATTGAAAAAGCAAATGGTACTTTGTTTTTGCATGACCAACTTAATTAGAGATTTTTCGAGAAGTTGGCAGCTCCATTGTGCTCTTCTTTTTCAACTTATCTCCAGCATAATCGACATCAACAATAAGCTGTGAGGTCAAAAATTTGAACATTTTTTTTACCAACTTCCCCAGATTTGATAGTGCCCAAGACATCTAAAAATCCTTTTTTACTGCAGTAAGATGAGATTCTTTAGGAGAGGATTGAAATCTTCCACAAAGACCGACTTGCAAAGACTATGTTTGGTCTACTGGCTGTTAAATATAGCAAGGATCTAATCATCCCTCTATACTCTTTTTCAGATATTGGAGTTCCTTCATCATCTTTGTGGAGAATGGAGGATGGGTGCATAGGAGTTCCCATACTATTGGCTGAACTCATTTTGTATTTGTTAAGTAGATCCTTGGTGTATCTTTCTTGAGATATAAAGATACTATCCTCTCGTGTTTAATTTGCAAACCAAAGGAAGAATTTTTAATTTCCCATCACACTCATCTCAAACTCACTTTGCATGATGTTGGAGAAATCTTTGCACATCATTTATTTGTGGATCGAAATATTATATCATCGACATATATTTGAAACAATCAATAATCTTTCTCAAAGAGTCTTCTTGAAAAGAGTATATCAATTTGACCCCTAACGAATCCATTTCTTTTAGAAAATAACTTAACCTCTCATAACCAAGCTCGAGGAGTTGCTTTACAGCCATAAAGAGCTTTTGAGAGTTAAACACAGGTCAGCCCCCTCTTTCTCATCCTCAACCCAGGAGGTTGACGAACATACACTTCTTCATTTAAGAACCCATCCAAAAAGGCACTTTTGACATCCATTTGAAATAGTTTATACCTTTATGAGTAGCATAAGCTAAGAGGGATTCTTATTGCTTCAAGTCTTTCTAGCCAGTGCAAACGTTTCATCAAATATAATTCCTTTCTTGTGATTGTACCCTTGTGCCACTAGTCTTGCTTTTATTTCTAATGACTTTCCATCCTCATTTAGTTGTTTCTAAATATCCATTTAGTCCAAATAATAGATTTGTGCTAGAGGATGGGGTACAGATTCCATACCTTGTTTCTTTCAAATTGTGAGAGTTCTTCCATCATAGCTTCAACCCATGACTTTTCACCAATAGCTTGATCAAAATCGTTTTTGGGTTCAATGTGATATCATGGCCATGTTGGTAGTGTTTTCTTTAGAGAATTTCTAGTTCTAACACCATCTTCAGTATTCCCAATGATTAGATCTGGAGGATGAGTGTGTGACTGTTTCCATCTCTTGGAGGTTGCTGTGAGGTTGGGTCAGACTCATCCTCTTCGTGAGGACCGGGTACTCGAGAGGATGAAAGTTCATCTTCTTCATTTTTTTATCCATTTTTTCTAAACACAAGTCATCAAACTCATCAAAAATAACATGCATGGATTCCTCCACAGTTTGAGTCCTAAGATTATATATTCTATAACCTTTTGACGTTGTGGAGTATCCTAGAAAAATTCCTTTATCAGATTTTGGATCAAACTTTCCCAAATTTTCTTTATTATTAAGAATGTAGCAATAACACCCAAAAATATGAAAATAGGAAATATTTGGTTTTCTCCCTTTCCATAGTTTGTATGGAGTTTTGTTTAAATTTTTTCTAATGGATGCACGATTAGAAACATAACAAGCAGTGTTAATGGCTTCTCCCCAAAAGTATTTTTCAATGTTGGCTTCATTTAAAATGGTTCTAGCCACTTCTTGTAACGTTCTATTTTTACTTTCAACAACCCCATTTTGTTGGGAAGTTCTTGGACAAGAAAAGTTATGAGAAATACCATTTTCATTACAAAGATTTTTAAAAGATTCATTTTTCAAATTCACCCCCATGGTCACTTCTCACCGAGAAAATTTTTGATCCATTTTCATTTTGAATCTTTTTGCAAAAATGGTGGAATGCCTCAAAGGCTTCATCTTTATGTTTCAAAAATAAAACCCAAGTAAAAGGAGAGAAATCATCAACAATAACAAAGCCATATCTTTTACCACTACGACTTGGAGTTTTGATGGGATCAAAAAGATCAATATGAATAAGTTCAAGAGGATGTTTTGTTGAAACAATATTTTTTGAGTGAAAGCTACTTTTAACTTGTTTTCCTTTAACACAAGCTTCACAAACTTTGTCTTTCTCAAAATTAATTTTTGGAAGACCTTTAACTAATTCTAACTTTGATAAATTAGAAATAGTTTTTAAGCTTGTGTGACCAACTCTTTTGTGCCAAATCCATTTATCTTTATCAATGGATACAAAACAAGATTCAGTGGGTAAATCATCCAGATAAAGTTCATATAAATTCTTTTTTCTAAAACCGGAGAAAAAAACTCTATCCGAGGATGAATGTTTAACCTCACATAGAGTAGCGTTAAAAATGACTTCAAAACCACTATCACATAATTGACTAATGCTTAGCAAGTTATGTTTTAGACCATCCACATACTGAACATTTTCAATTTTAGCAGAATTATTTTTACCAATAATACATGTACCTTTTATTTGAGCTTTATCATTGTTACCAAATGTGACTGATCCTCCATCCTTTATCTCCAAGGAAATAAAGCAATGCTTATCTCCTGTCATATGCCTTGAGCAACCACTGTCCAAGTACCAAGACTTTCTTTTGTTGATCAGAGGATGAAGATGTGTTAGGTTTTAAAAGTAACTTAGGTACCCATATAGCATTGGGTCCTTGTTGGTTAGTTTTTCCTCTTGTGAGGATTTTTCTTTTGTGATAACAAATAGAATCATGGTGCCCATGTTTACCACAAAATGAATATCTTTTCTTTATATTTTCAGCTTTCTTCTTAGTGTGACAGATTTTGAAAGTGTGCCCAAGTTTTTTGCAAAAAGTACATTTTGGCCTATCCTCTTGTTTTTTAGGCAAGAAAAAAATTTCATACAATTTTTGTTTTTGAGAACTTTTAAAACCAATACCAGCTTTGTCAAATATTCCAAATTGAGATCCCATTATCTTTTGAAAAGTTTCAGTAGATTTAACAAAGTTAGTAATGTCATTTTTTAGTTCTTCAACTTCTACTTTTAAAATCTCCTTTTCTGTGTCCTCTTCTGGAGGATGAATTCTGACATTCTTTTTATTTAAAAGTGCTTGCTGCTCAAATAATTTCTCATGAGATAACTGCAAATCTAGAATGATTTTTTCATATTTCTCATTCTTGGCTTGAAGTTCCTCATTGAGTTTCTTTATTTCATAAAGTTGATTTTTGAGAAAACCACATTTATGAGATAAAGTATTTGAGTCATTTAAAAGATTGTCAAATTCAATTTCTAATTGTT
>PGTU02007717.1:0-10640 GCA_002896215.2 Cicer echinospermum
TTCAACAAGAGTGACTCGTAGTCTTGAACTCTATCTCTGACATCAAACCCACACACAACCTTTTCATAGGTGTATTCTTAAAAGCTCGTGCATTAATGGCCCTGCACGTGTATCCCAGTATAGCGAACGCTCTAGGAATTCTGCCTCGAAATTCCATAGGAAGCGGTCCCACTTCCACATTCACATATGTGAGTCTATCAAGAGTACTCCTGTAGCTAGGTACTCCCTCCACATAGAGTATAGATCTCATTAAGAGTTCCTATTACCTCATCCTATCATCGCTTCAGGAATCATGTTTCTCTAATTTATAATAACATGTTCATCTCATATCACTTCACGACTTGTTATTACCCATTGAACCTAATTCTTGGGATCTCCAGTCTTTTAGGTCGGGTTACCATCATGAGTGACTCTATAGGCATTAGTCTCATCCTTTAGGATGTATTTATGACTTTCTCTGTAGCTAATCCTTTCGTCAAAGGATTTGCTAAATTCTCATCAGTGCATACATGATCCACTATAACAACTCATTTAGAAAATAACTTTCTAACAGTGTTGTGCTTACGACGAATTTGTCGTTTCTTATCGTTGTAGTAACGATTCTCAATCTTCGCAATAGCCGCGGTACTATCGCAGTGGATCAACGCATCTGTCATAGATCTTTTCCATATAGGGATCTCAACTAGCAAACATCTCAACCAGCTTGCTTCTTCACTAGTAGTAGCTAGTGCTATCATTTCAGACTTCATAGTGGACTGAGCCAATATCGTCTGTTCTTTGATTTCCAAGATACAATACCACTCACTATATTAAAATATAGTCATCGATTGCTTTGGAGTCATCTGATAAGATGTTCCAATCAGCATCATTGTATCCTTCAAGGATAGTAGGAAATCTTCGATAATGTAATCTGAGACTCATGGTCCTTTTAAGGTATCTCATGACTCTTTCCATAGCGTGCCAATGCTCCATACTAGGTCTACTAGTAAACCTGCACAATAATCCCACGACACAGGCAATGTCGGGTCTAGTACAATCAGTGGCATACCTGAGGCTGCCAATGATGCTCGCTATTCAGTTTGTCTAACACCTTCACCAGTGTTCTTGAAAAGTTTCACACTTAGATCATATGGTGTGCAAGCAGGTTTATAGTCAAAGTAATTATATTTCTTTAGGATATTTTCAACATAGTGAAATTGATCCAAAGAAATTCCCTTTTCTGACCTAGTAATCTTGATTCCAAGGATTACATTTGCTTCTCCGAGGTCTTTCATATCAAAGTTGTTACACAACAATGATTTCAAAATATTTACAGCATGAATGTTTGAATCAAATATGAGTATCTCGTCTACATAGAGACATATGATAGTGCAAATGCCATTTTCAAATTTGTAGTAAATACATTTGTCACTTTCATTCACTTTAAACTCATTCGATATAATAAAGTTATCAAACTTTTCATGCCATTTCTTTGGAGCTTATTTAAGACCATACATGGATTTATCTAACATACATACCCTGTATTCTTGTCCTTGAATTACAAAACCTTTAGGTTGCTCCATAATAGATTTCTTCTTCTGAATCACCTTTTAAAAAAGTTGTTTTAACATCCATTTGGTGTGTCACCAAGTTAAGAATAGTTGCTAGTGATATAAGTATTCAAATGGATGTCATTCTAGTGAACGGTGGAAAAGTGTCGAATATATATATATATATTTTCTCTTTGTCTAAAACCGTTGGCTACAAGGTGTGCCTTGTATTTATCAACAGATCCATCGGGTTTTAGTTTATTTTCCAAAATCCATTTACAAACTATTGGTTTGCAACCAAGAGGCAAGTATACTAAATGTCAGGTTCGGTTAGACTCTAGAGAATCCATTTCATCGTTTATAGCTTCTTGCCGTAGATCTGCATCCAATGATTACATAGCTTCTTTAAGATTTGCAGGATCCTCTTCTAGATTATAAGCCATATATTTTGGTCCATAATCTATAGCAACTCTTACTCTCTTGCTCCTTCGAGTTTCTGTTTCGTCTTGTTTGTTGCTTTCAATGCTTCTTGTCACATGAACTTGATTAAGTTCGCTGCCCCCACTATTTCTCAGGAACTTGGCTAGGTTCGCTGCCCCCACTATTTCTCGATTTAAAAGGGGATTTATTTTCATAGAAGTCAACTTCATTTGAATTTATGATCACTTTTGCGTTTAGGTCATAAAACCTATACGCTTTGTTCTTTACCGCATACCCAATGAATTCTCATTCATAGGCTCTACTAGCGAATTTAACTCACTCGGGATTGGGATTCTGACATAAGCCAGACCACCCCATGTTTGAATAGAAGACAAGTTTAATTGTCTTTTCTTCACTATCTCATAAAGAGATGTTTTGTTTTTAGATTTAAGAACTCTATTCAAAACATAACAAATAAACAATATATTTTCTTCACACCAATGAGATGTAGTACTAGAGTTAAACATACTAGCAACAACTAGTTCAATAAAAGTTATATTTTTTTTCTTTTCAACTTTACCATTCACTTCAAGTAATTATGGTGTAGTTGTTCCATGTATAATTCCAAACAATTTATAAAACTCATTTAATAAACTAAATCATACTTGGAATCTCTTAATCTTTATACTAAATTGATTTTCAATTTCAGCTGTAAAGATCCTTAACATGCCAAGCGTTTCACTTTTATTTTTCATTTCTTGGTAACGTCTCATCAAGTTCACATATGTCAAAGTGTAATAAATCTAAAGACTTAGATTCTCTAACTACATATTTATGTGAACTCTTTGTTATTTTAGCTTGACTATAAAAATCACATTTTCCAAAATCATTTAACAATAACTTTAGAATTAAAACTAAGTTACTTAATTTTGAAATCAGATGTGTTCACATCACATAGTCTAGCATGTCAAAATTAAAATCACACAACATGTAAGCATAAACAGACATTTTATTGATTTCAACATTCAAACAAAAGAGACATATTAAATTTCAATATTTAATTTAAATATGCCATGAATGACGTACCTTAATAGCTTATCTCATGAATTATCTTCTAAATTTTACGGGAGTGTGCCTCCACCTCCACGAATCTATCAGCCTCCATGTGCCTCCACGGATCTGTCAGCCTCCATGTATCTGTCATCGGACATCTGATACTCTATGATACTCTAGATAGCAGTCACAACTTACTTATTCAGAGTATCTCAAGCATATCTCGCAATATTGCTAGAACTGTAATAGTTATACAGATCATCAGCAAGTCGATTAAGAATATAATTCTTATCATTATTCTCCCATGGGTTAATTCTTCAACTGTTTTATCCTTTTCTATTTGCTTCAAACTGAAACAGTTTATCGAAATGAGAGGCAACATAACAAAATCCAGTAATCTCTTCGGTTGACATGGCAGAACGAAACGTCTTAAAATTGTTGGATTATGAATTTCAAAAACTATTTAAAATTCACAATTTATGTCACCGAAGATATTACTGGGTTGAGTCGCGGACTAGATCGCTCTCTTTAAGACGTTTCGCGGCACTGCCCAAATTGTGCAAGGCAGACTATCAACCATGAAGTCCCCAGGATAAAACAGCCCAGATTCACTGTATCGGAGTTCCACTGCACCGTAGAAAACCGTTCTAGAATTACACCCTCAATATGGCAGTTTAAGCCACTCTCAATATGACAATTAAAGTCACTCTCAATATGGTACTATGACCATTCATAACTACGGTATAATAACCGCTCAAAAAGACAAAAAAAACAAAAACGAATGGACTACGGCATAATAACCGCTCTAAAAACAAAGTGATTACGGCATAGCAACCGCTCTAAAAACAAAAGAACTACGGCATAACAACCGCTTTAAAACCGAAGGGACTACGGCATAATAACCGCTCTAAAACAGAAGGGACTACGGCATAATAACCGCTTTAAAACCGAAGGGACTGCGGCATAATAACCGCTTTAAAACCGAAGGGACTGCGGCATAATAACCGCTCTAAAACCGAAGGGACTGCGGCATAATAACCGCTCTAAAACCGAAGGGACAGAAAGAAAGGGGAGAAGTGGCTCGAAAATTAGGCGAGCAGAATATAAGAGGGAGAAAAGAGAAAGTTGGGAAAAGCATCCAACTTTGGTGTACTTTTCACAATAGCTTGAAACTCATTATATAGTGATGGAAGCAAAGTCACATATGTTTTCTAAACAATGTGGGACTTTAGTATGTATAGAATTGAAACTACACAAAATATGATAGTTTTTCAAAGTGGGATTTCAAAAAATATTCTTACCAATGTGGGACTTGAATTTTTAAAAAACAAGTTTCTTTGCACTTAAATTTACAAAAAATATTTCTTTCCAATGTGGGACTTCAACACATTTTTAAATTCACACTATAACACACTTATGTTCCAACAGATATAGATGCCAATGATTTATGGAAGCTAGTGTAAATAGAGTCATTTATTAAAAGAATGATATAAGAATATTTAGCTTATTTCTGGTTATTATATTAAAAGAAATGATTAGATATAAGTTGTTTAGAAGAACCAAATTAATTTGGGAAGTCCAAAAACTGTAAGTTAAGATTGTCAAATCTTGCACATAAGGCTGTTTGAGATTAAATGAAATTAAGAGGTTATATTAAAAGCACACGCTTAAGCAGTACTTGCAGACTTAACTCCAAATTATGACTTGTGAGCAAGAATAAAGGACAAGTTACAAGTACTGTTTGTTCTGTTAGAAAGCTATGCATGTTTTGATCCACACAATACTAATAACTTTTGACAACTATTATACACGTAGTCAACATTTTCTTCGGCTTAAAGTAAGAACGTTCTTGTTGGTTCAAAAAAGTTCTGACAGTAAAATACTCATGTGTTAGAATACATCAATTAAAGGACCCATCAGAAAACAATGCAAGAGGTTAGACATACCATCAATATTCACTTGGTTCACAGTCAACACCTTAAGCAGAACCGCAACCTCTTCCCTAACCTTTGGATCATGTTATTGAGTTTGCTTCGGTCATCACAAAAAGAGTGAGAATCATTAGATCGCAAACAATTTTTATCATATCATTATATTGGCCAAAGTTACCTTTTTTTAGATTTGAAAGATGAATGTGAAAATCCTTTCAAGGTTGAAGGTCACTGTACAAATAATTTATAGGTTGAAAGGTGAATGTGGTATTGATCAATGGTTTGATCAGAACAGAAAGTGAATAAGAGAATCTTTTGATTTGAGGCACATCGTGAAAATCTCCCCTGTTGTAAGACTGGACTAGTCCGAATATGTTGAACATGTATACTTTTGTGTGTGATATTTCTATTTGTTTATCTTATTATTTACACGCCAAATCACATTTCATATTCATTGTTTTTATTTACAATTTCTTAATTTATAATAAATTCTAAATATTTTTGGTCATTTAAAAGCTTACTAATTATTTTTGATTACAAGTTTAATATTGAGTAAAGCATAATTAAAGTACAGGACTAATTTTTAAATTGGTACAATTCAACTCTCATTTCTTGTGACTATTCATTCACTTTAGAGTGAACACACAATAAACATAAGACTTGGACCAAGGAACAAAACCTACCCAACGACTAATGTTTATTATGATACTCAGTTTGAGAAACCACACATGTAAATCTCCAAAGACATCAACTTTTTTCAGGTATGATTTATCCTATATCATTATGTGAATTATATTTTTTCTTTCACAAAACATCAGCTTATGTTGTAGTTGTGATTATTAAAGACCCCTAATATACAAGCAAACATCTAAGATAGATGGAGCAATGCATGTTACAAGAACTTACAACTTTGAAGAAAATAAAACATGGGAGATGAAAAGGCTTTCTAAAGGAAGACGGTATGTTTCTGATAGGTGTAACAGGTTAAATACAAATGATTTCAACGAAATTGAGGAATACAAAGCGCGGCTTGTGGCTAAGGATCGATACACACATGTTTGAAGGAGACAATTCATACATACTTTTGCATAGTTTCCAAAATGACACGTAGTATTTTGTAGTGAACATGATGCGGAACTTCACCAAATAGTGTGAGTATGCTTTAGTAGATAGGAAAATTAGATTATGAGGTATATATAGAGGTCCCTACGAGTTAAAAAGTTGTCGATAAGAAATAGTGTAACCTAGAATTTATTTTATGGTTTTTGGAAAGCTCACGTAAATGCTACTCACAATTGTTTCCTAGCATGGTGAGTTTGGCTGCCAGAATTGAGGTTGATCATACTTTGTTACATATCATATGGTTCAGTTTTTATGTGTTGTTGGTCTATGTTAGGTCGTAGTTGGTAAATGATGCTAAGGTCCTTAGCTTTAAAGTAAGTACAGAGAATGGATCACACAAACCAAGTCCTATGATTGCAAAGATACTTGACCTTTGCAAGTATGATGTGATTCTCCTACAATTCTACATTGCGGACAATTGTGCTGCAATTCATTTAGCTTCCATTTGATTTTCCACGAAAGAATTAAACCATTAAATAGATTGTCATTTCATTAGAAAATATCATGTAAGAGAGTTATATATGCTATCCACATACCAACATCACAACAGCGACATCATCATAAGATCTTGAGAGGAAACATTTTGAGTTATTAGGGCCAGTTGGGATCTCACCATCCTATTTGTCCTTGATATCCTTCGATGAAATTCAAACATGTGTCAAATGATTTGAATCATGTTCAATATTTCAATTGACATCTTACTAAGATGCATACCTTTTGTGCTTACAAGTAAAATATTTCTAGAGGAGAACAATATTTGCTTATTACCATTATATCTTATTGTAGTGTATAAGTTTTTTAGAAGTCAAAGCAAATCTAATAGAATGTTTTTTTGGATTCAATGCATATTTTTTTTGGTACCATTGTTATATATGATTAATCACTATACTTAGAATCTATGGCTAATTAATGAGAAAAACAATAATCTTTATAGGGATTAATGTCGATTTGCATAAGGTTGTGAATGAACTGAAATACAGATCATGGATCCGGTTTGCAAAAACAGATATCAAATGATTTTTGTTATTCTAATCGGTGGCAATACCTCATTGGGGTGTCTATTATTTAGATGATTAAGTAGTTTGTAATCTGTTCTTCTATTTGTAATAGATTTTGAGTGCCACGCACTCCCATTAATATCATATACTTACTAAAAATTGATAAAAATAATATCACAAGTTTAAATGCTACACAATTATTTGTTTAGTTTTTGTAAAATACAAGCTTATTTGTTTGTCCTATCAATTATAAATAGCTTTTTGTAAATATAGAGACTACAATATGATATTATTATGATTTTATAGAGATTAATAGATATTTGTGTCATTTTTATGAAGAAAAAAATCTACTAGAAAAATGAAATTAGTGACAAAAAAAAAAAAATTTAAAATCTCTCTATTTTCTGTTCACAAAAATTTTGCGACGAATTTTTCTTAAAAATATGTTTTTTTTTTCTCTAAATTTTTTCACTAATTTTGATTTTTTTTAATAATGAGATACTATGAATAAGTTTAAGAATATTTGTTATGGTATTTTAAAAGACTACTATTGATTAAGTTTAAGAATATTTTTTTGTGTTACTTTAAAAGACTGTTATCGTACCGAACATAAATATTTTATATCGACATAAAAATAGCCACAACTAAGAGCAAAAATATAATGTAGTGGTTTTGATCGAGGCATCGACTAACTAGAGGACAACCATTGAGTAGATTTTACAATAACGAAAGAAAGTTATATTTGAAGCAGAAGGATGTTGGAAAAAATGTTTCAGAGATAACACAAGCTGCCAAGATTTTGGTTGGGTTGAGTAAGGAATCTTGAAAACGATGACGAGAGTATTGATGCTAAAAATAATTTTATGACGAAAATTTCATATTAGAAGAAGTACAAGATACTCAAAACCATTTACAAACTGAAAGAATTAAGCTCCTTGGCACACAAGCTAATAATGTACATCAATTGAAATGATGTGTGTTTGATTTTGTGGTAGTAAAATTAATTTTGTTGAACTGATTTTAATTAAAAAAAAAAGTTAAATTGAAAGTAATGTATATTTGGATACGTTTATATATAAAAGTGATTTTTGTAAATTCTTTGTTATTTGGATTTTTATATCAAACTTGAGTACATAATTATCAAAACAAAGTTTTTATATATAAAAAAAATTGCAAAAGGCAAGAATTGATTCAACATCAACATAAAAGCCACAAGTAGTTGCTTCAACTTGTAATTGATTCTGAAATCAAAATTGCTTTTGACAGTGGAAACCAAACATCATAAAAATAAGAGAGTTTTTTTTTCTCTAACATCTAATGCTCGTTAGATACGCCAATCTAAAAGTGTATTTTAACACAACAAAAATGCATCATAATTTCCAATTCGAAAGTAACAAACTACCTAAAATAAACCACAATTGTACATTGCAACTCAAGTTTATGAATTCTCACCTTAGTACAAAACAGCATTTTGTGCCATTGACTGTATCTATTACTTCATTTTCTATTTCCTTAAAAAACCTAAATTAAGAAGAAAAAAATATATACTAAAATATTTCTTTATTTACAAATTTTAATATCCGAGGAAGTATCCTCAGCACCCTAATAGGATATTAGGGTAGGGTGTATGTTTGATTTTCGGTGGTAAAAATTAATTGTAAATAAATTGATTTTATAAAATTAATTTTATTAAAATAAATTAATATAAATAATTTAAATAATAGATTTTAATATAAAAAATCATCTTTAGATTCAATTATAACTTCCCGTCACTATGCTAAAAATGACATTTAACAGCGCCCTTTTACACGCTTGCTAAACACAAGTGTTGTTGTAAATATATTTAAAAATAACGGAGCTTTTACAGCGCTTTTTTGACAAGCGCCGTAAAAGGAGCGCTGTTGCAGGTCATATGACATTGCGTATAATGTTATAAGGCTTCTTACAGTGCTTTTCAGAAAAGCGCTTTCGCGTATTATTTTACAGCGCTTTTTACACAAGCGCTGTAAAATACATGCGCTTTAAAATAATTGAAACACCTATTACAGCGCTTTTTTGAAAAGGCTGTAAAATGCATGCGCTTTCATTGAATTTAACTACATATTACAACGCTTTTAGTACAAGCGCTGTAAAATACATCTTTCAAATAATTATATACGTTGGGAACCCTCATATCCTCTACATCTTTCATCACCTTTACTCTAGGAACCTCATATCCTCTACGTACTGTGCGGCCATCTACGTTGTCTCAGGTATTTTAAATTTTTTTTTTCAAATTAAAAATTCATACCACATGATCTGTTTTGTTTTGAAATTGTTATATATATATATATATATATATATATATATATATATATATATATATATATTAAATGTCTCTCTACTAGTCAAAAGCTTATTATTTTGTAACTGCATTTATATAGGTCGTATAATATGGATAGGAAATGGATGACTGTCAATCGATTGTCAAAATAGTATGAATTTGGAGCGCAAGAGTTGTTGAGTTTGCAGTGAAGAATGCAAAGATCCAAATAGAGTAGTTTGTCCTTGTTTAAAATGTTGTTTTGGGAAAACGTGTTAGAGAAGATGAATTAGAAGGACATCTAGTATGTAATGGAATTGATCAAAGCTACACATGTTGGATAAGACATGGTGAGAAAAAAAAAAGGAAACATTAATTTTGAGAGTAGTTCGACATATGCTTCAACTGACTTCGATACAGATACATATGAGCCGGACCGAGTTGATGAGATCGCAAAAGCAGTGAAGAAGATCTTCGAGATTGTCCTAAAATGTTTGAAAGTTTGTTGAGTGATGCAGAGAAAGAATTATATAATGGTTGTACTAAATTCACAAGACTGTCGGTGATATTAAAGTTGTACAACTTAAAAGCGAGTAATGGATGGTCTGATAAAAGCTTTACAAAATTATTAACACTCATAAAAGATATGTTGCAAGATGATAATGAACTTCCCAGTCGAACCTACGAGGCTAAACGAATTTTGTGTTCTATTGGAATGAGTTACGAAAGGATTCATGCGTGTCCTAACGATTGCATTCTATTTCGAAACGAATATGAACTACTTAAGGCGTGTCCGAAATGCAATGTCTCTCATATAAGAAGAAAGAATCTACTCAGCAAAAGTCGTGTTGTATTTTCCTATAATACAAGATTTAGGCGCATGTATCGCAGTGAAGAGATTCAAAACACTTGACATGGCATGCAGATGAAGAGTTAGAGATGGAATGTTTCGCACCCTGCAGATTCCCCACAATGGGCAAAAAATTGATCACCGAATATCCTGAATTCGGGATAGAGTCAAGAATCTAAGACTTGCACTTTCTAACTGATGAATGAATCCACATGGTCTTCAAAGCATCTCACATAGCATGTGCCTGTGATTTTGGTATATAATAACCTACCTCATGTTATGTATGAAGCGTAAGTTTATGATGTTGTCTCTGTTAATTTTTGGACCCAAACAACCGGGGAATGATATCGACGTATACTTGATCCTCTAATCGAATATTTAAAACGTATGTGGGAGACAGGTGTGGAAGTTTATGTGGGTATAAGAAATAATGTT
>PGTU02007720.1:0-17029 GCA_002896215.2 Cicer echinospermum
GAGATCATTATCTGTTTTTATGCAGAATGTTCTCATTGTTGTCTTTTCTGCTTTGCTTGACTTTGTTCTTAATTAAATTCACTCAAAAGCACAAGTTAAATTAACATAACATTTTAGAATCATAATTAACTTTCTTAATTAACCTTTGTTTATTTTCATCAAAACTTTAAATAGAGGTGTGTAAAATATATGGTTAATTGGACCATATCAATAAATTGAATTGCACTACACCAAAAAAATCAAATCAATTAAATAATTGATGAGTTGAACCGCATATTTAAAACAAGTCAATTAACCAAACATAATTTAAATAAAATTGAAATTTGTTTCTATAGAAAACAAAAACAAAAAAATTAGTTTTTGAGAAAAAAAAATCAAAATTACTTTTTCTTGAATTTTTCGATTTTGTTTTTGAAAAATAATCGAAATTTTTGGTGTATATAATACCAACTATAATCTTTACGCCAAATATGTGTACCTTTTAGTTCAAGTTTGTTTTAAAATTAACATATCACTATCAGTTATATACACATCATTCTAACAACATCAACAACTATTGCTTCCAACCACCACTCATCCCCAGCCATGGCTAACCACCTTCATCATCACTAACCGTCCACCTCCAACCACCGCCAATATCACTGATCAACCACCTCCGACCATCACTACCACAACCAACCACCATTTATGACCACCCGCCTCTAACAACTGCCACCATTATCTTCGATCACATCTGTCACCACCCCACCTTCAACCACCGCTACCACTATCTCTAACACCCACCACCATCTCTAACCACTGTCCATCACTACAGTCACACTTCGACCACCATCTCCGACTATCAATTATTTCTTTTAGTTGCAGCCGTCTTCGAGAATTGATGATTATTATGATACTCATCTTCTATGGCTACTACTTTCAACTACTATTATTAAAATTATTATGACTAAATAAATTATAATTTTATATGAATATCTATTTTAAAATCATATTAATTGATATTATTATTATTATTATTGTATTGTTGTCTTTTTTAATTATTTTTAACGTGTTGATATTTTTTTTTATTCAGTGAATTCATAAATGACCGCTTAGTAAAGAGAGATGTTTCAATTCAAATAAAATAAAAAATTAAAAATTAAATAAATTTTAAAATTGAAAACTGAGTATTGAAAATTGAAAATTCAACTAAAACTAAAATGAAAAGTTATTACTTTTGTCATTTTGGTCAGTGTAACACAAGTTTGTAGTTTTAAGCAATGATTCTAAAATATTAATAATATAAACGGGTAAGTTAAATATAAATCTAAATTTCCAAATTAAATTAAATATTTACTCTTTATGTGATAATAGGAGTTCAATTGATTTATTCGACCTAGTTCTCAATTCAATTGATATATCTTTGATATCAATTTGCTAATAGATGACACTTTAGCATGTATGCTCATCAATGAATTTTCCACCTTCCTTTAGTGGTACCTCAGATTAGAATCATTCTCTAAACTTTGATTTTACTTTCTTCGATCTTTCTCTACAATAGAAGAAATACCATCAAAAATTCTCCACTATAAAACATAACAAATATAATTTTTATGTTGATAGATTTTAAGAAGAAAGAAAACTAAATAATTGGATCAAACAAAACGAGGATAATCAAACTCCTTCTTTGTAACAACACGATTATGACCCATGCTCATTAAAAAAAATATGTACTAGGTTACTTTCGTGCCATTTCACCTTTCAGCTCTGCCGTAATTTTGACTTTATTAATTGACAGATTCAAATTTCTTTAAATTGTATGTTATCATTCTTTACCATGAGACTTGAATTTCATTCTACAATCACATTCTTACCAAATCTCATCAAATTAAAGTTTGCAAAGGTAGTAGAAGATTAACATTTTCTAAAAATTACAGAAAAAATTAGAAGTGATTCATTGGAAAGAAATATCGAGAGGCAATTCCTTACCCAAGTACTACACATATCAATAAAGCAAATGTTTAAAATACGCTTGCAATGTACTAAGGAGAAAATAAAGTCATGCTTAATTCACCCATGTTCATTGAACTTTTTTTTTCAATTCAACCATTTGAATCAACCTGGGTGATGTCAAGTTTATAACAATAAAAATGTCTTCTACATAGTAGAAAATGACTATTAAGTAAACCAAAATAAACCAAACATTTCATTTATTAGGTAAATGATCCCAGAGAAAATATTCCAGTCAGTGTTGTCAATCACAGATTGTGGAAAGTAGTAGTTGTTTAAATTCCTCTAAAGCCACTATTTGACAACATGTTGTACTAAATAGTGTATTGCAAACACTAGTGGTTTGTTCAAATTCTGTTAATCCTATAACGCTATTGCATTTGCTATAGTCGCTATTTAACAACACTGATTCTAGTCCACAAGGTTGAATAGATTGGAAACCATTTAAGTGACTCTTAAATGATTGTAATGCAGAGCTATAATGGAGAAATTGTGGGGACATAGATGATTTGCATCTCAACAACTAACTGATGCTGAGAATTGGCCTCTTCACTTGATGAGAAGGATTAAGAAATTTACCGTTGCCTGGCCAGTTGATTTCATTAATGAGGACCTCCATGCCAGGTTGTGTAACTCTTGGCTTTGTTTGCCTTTCTGATATTGATACTTTGCCGTGAGATGAATAATTTGTTGTTGCAGGGTTTTCTCTGGATGAATAGATCAACACAAGCACTTGGAGTAAGGTCCAGTGTGAGATGATATTAGTTTCTTTCCTTATGCTGATTATTTTCGCCGAGGTATTCCTGTTGGAGAAGTGAGGAACTGTGTCTTTTAATAAAGGACAGACAATTCCGTTTAGAAGCTAGGCTTCACTTCTTGAGATGGGTTATCAGGTAAAATTGCGTAACTGTCTTTTTTCCTCAAGTTATTTCACTTTGGAGTTAAATTCAATCTTAACAAATGCTGATTTTCTGTGATTGGGCGCGATCTTCCAGATGAAAAGGTAAATTTCAATCTTTGTGAGATTTTAGCATGACCATTTTTTTTTGTGTGGTTAATAATCTAATGAGTGTTATCTAATGTATAATGCAGATTAAATTGTCTACTGGACAAGTTTGTTGATTTGATACCATGGTGCTTGCCAAACACAGCTAAGAGACATAATCAATGGAAGGGACTCTTTGGTAGGTTGGATTGGCAAGGAAATTTCCCAACTTCCATTACCGATCATCAACCAATGGGGAAAGTTGGAATGTGCTTCCACCCTGACCAAGATAGAATTCTTACTGTTCGTGAATGTGCCGATCATCAAGTAAGTGCTTAATACCAGTAGAGAAGATCATTTTTCATTATGTCAGTCATGAGAACGAAGATGAACCATAAATATCTACTTCTAAGAGACGCCGTTTGTGACAGTTGGTGTTTTAAACATTTTTCAAATTCATATTTGAATTTCCCTTAATTTGGTATCATCTTTAACTTACAGTTATATTATTTGAACATTAAAATAGAGATATTGTATGTGACACTTTATATGTTTATCTATATCTTTCTCTTGACTTTGACAACTTACACACATTTCAAAGTACACAAAAACCAAAGACATTGTATTTGACATAAACAATCTAATGTTCAATAAACCATTTATTAACTTATCATGTTTTTCATCCATAATGCAGGGCTTCCCAGATTGCTATCAATTTTATGGTAACATCATACACAGCCACAGGCAGATTGTAATGCTGTACCTCCTCCTTTGCATTTGCATTAGGGAGAAATCAAAAGAAGCAGTGGATAATAAAAAGTAGCTCCAATTAGATGAAGTGCTCTTATGATATGAAACATTAAATAACTATACGTAGTCACCATAACATTGCAAATTCTTATCTTTCAGGATTTTTTTAGAATCGACCTACCTTTGTATATAGAGTTTGTTGTCTTTGGCCATTTATCCAAGCCTAATCAATTCCTTGTTTTAAAGGATTGAACGAATGGATGGTAATGCTATAAAACTCATTTTCTATCAACTTGGAATTTTTTTGGGATTAGGTGATATGGGATCTTACATTGAATATTACCTCCCAATGTATAGTTAAATTTGACATGAATCCTATCTTGCTTTTATCATCATCATTATTATCACTGGTGTCATCGTTATCATCGTCATCATTGTCTCCATCCAATTTCTGAAGTATTTTAAGTGGGTGAAAATTGTCTTAGTTCTTTTTTTATTCTGCTGTTATAAAATTGAATATGAATAAATTGATTTTGTAAAATTAATTTTTATTAAAATGTTAGTTGAATTTTAAGTGATTTATGTGTAGATGTATTTATATTTTAACATTTAAGTTCAATAGTTATAAATTCTAAGTTTTACACTAAAATCAATTTTGGAGCAATTATAATTTGAGTTTATGCGTTAAAAATCTATTTATAGATGTAATATTTGGATTTTAACACCCACAAATTTAACTTTTCTTTATGCTATATTTGAAGCTTTTTATATAATTTGATATTATATATATATATATATATATATATATATATATATATATATATATTTAATTTTTTTTAAAGTTTAAGTTTTAAGACGTCATATTGTATTTTTCTACATCCAAAATCTAGATTTTTTATTTACTTTTTTAATTAATCAATGTTAATTTGTTAGTAATTATCACTATTATCTTAGATGTGAGGTTTGAATTCCAGCAAATCAATGTTATTGCCTTAACTCTCCATCCCAGCAAATCATCCTTACATCCTTCAATTTTTATATTTATTTTAAATTTGAATTTTGAACATTTGGTGTAACTTAAATTTCTAAATGTTATATGGAATTTTCTATGTCCAGAAACCAGTGTCATTTTCTTTTCTTTGTGAACATAATACATGCTATATTTTCTCTTTTGATAGCCGTTTTCAATCATGTCTTCTATATCTTAACTATAGCAGGAAGTATAGTGTAATCATGAAGTTGTTTTGACTAGCCCCTTTTTTTCATAAGTTGGTTTATTTTTATATTTTGTCTTAAAATATATGCAATTGCACATTGAAAAGTTTATATATTTGTCTAAAAAACGTTAATTTTCTTTAATTTATTTTTTGTTTATATATTTGAGACCAAATGGAGTATTTAGCTAACGCCAAAATAAATTTATTTGTAAAAAATTAATAGAAACAAAAATAATTTAAAATTTATTACTTGATTGGATAAGTTTTGTTCATTATATTTAAAACTAAACTAAGACATGATAATAGGGGAACATGCTCCCCTTAAGTCATTAACAAAAGTTAACACTAGCAAGAACAGAGTCTTACATAATGTAGAAATCTCCATCATGACCAAACAAAGCCAAAATGTTTGCACAAGAGAGTCTGTTTTCACATAGGTATTTTCAAAAATTAATAAATAAATTATTAATATTTTATTTAATAAATATAGAAAATTTCTTTAGGAGAATTAATAACATTTCCAATCTATTTTTTTTTATATTTTTTTAAAAATAAATAATACATTTCAATGTTCTACAACAACATCAACTCTCATGCAAAATTTTTCATCTTTTAGTTGAAGAAGAAATAGTATGTATACTACCACTCCAATAATTCATGTTAGCAATATGTTCACGACTTGATTTCTCAATTTATAACTAATATTTCTATGTGGCCAATGTGCTCACTTTTTGTCTTGTAATTTTTCAATTTATAATTAATATTTCTCTCATCTCTACCATCTTCGTTAGCCAATTTATTTGTAGTAAGAAGATTATTTAATTTTATTTTTATTGGTTGATAGCAAAAGTTAAGACAAATGTTTTACTGTGATATTTTCTAGATTGAAAATTATCAATCCAAATAAATAATGATTCCACTAAAAATTGAAAATTAAAACTTTTTTTGAGACTTTTGGTATATGTGAAAAGTAAAATATTTTTTTTAATATATTATTGAACCTTTATACCTTATAAAAGTTAGAGTAAAAAAATATTTTTGACTAGATATAAAGCAAGGCTTTACGTGTCTCTCACTTAGGCCGGCTCTAAACCAACCTAGGAGGTGGATAATAGATATGATAAATCATACCGACAACATGAAACATAATCGATTTTAAGAGTGATATGAGTTAGAGGCATATCTTTCGCCATACAAATGCCCAAGAGGATACCCCAAATTTTAGCAAAGAGGACATTTCTAGTTTCAAGCTTCTTGATAAAACCATTCAAGAAATGATCATCCTGATTTCTTATGAGATTGTCGCAAGTCGTAGACTTGCAAAAGTAGGAACCATTTGTATTAATCTTCACAAAATATGGTGGAGGCTTCATCCAGTGACTTGAACGCAAACGAGTTCCCTCCTTCTCATGTAAGACTAGTACCAAGCGTAGTTTCCCTTGAAAAGACCAACTTATTACGATCCTTTCAGAGAGTCCAACCGAAACCCCAAAGAACATAGCCCAGTTGATGTCGCTAGCCCAATGTTACTTGTAGTAATGTTCCAGTCCAACCAAGAATGAGTACTTAAGTTAAATAATTTAGTCCAATTGTCTTATTTGGGCCAGCCACCATTTGTCAAGAAAACTTATAAATGTATGTCCAATTCAACATGCAAAGACTTCTAAAACCTAGACCCCTATTTCTTAGGCCTACAAATCTTCTCCCAAGAACCTAGATGACACTTGCGATGCTGATTTGTAGACCACCTATATGAAATCCTTACAAAAAACTTCAGCCTCGTCATACACATAAACAAAGATATTTTCAGTTTGCATGACATAACCTAGGATGCAAGATAGAGATGGCTGAGCTAAAGTATCTGACCTGCAAAAGAGAGATTATTAGTTTTCCAACTAGATAAATTTGTACGCAATTTTTCATGAATAAAAGTATAAGAGTTTCAAGAAATTCTTTGATGAATCATAGGAGCACCCAAATAAAACTAGAGGTAGGGGCACCATTCTAGTTTGTTGGCAAATGGCAATGAAAATCGTAAAAAACTCATAAATAAAATGTACTATTTGTTTCTTACAAATAAGTTAATTGTTATATTGAAAAAGACATTACTAGTCTACTTAATACAACATCAATTATAGATGACTTTGAATATTTAAGCGTTATCGAACTCAACTTATTTAAATAACTAATGGAAATTATTTTTTCTTTTGTGCTGTTTTAATTTAGATTTTAAATAAAAACAAATTATTGTGATTTTTTATTTTTTGTTTATTTCTTAATTTTCAGAAATGATCAAGTTGCTTGGTGAGCTACTCTGGTCGTTGGGCGACCAACCCTAAAAGCTAACCAATTTGAATGTTGCTTTGTTTCAGAAACTGCAAAATTAGGATTCGATGTTGGCATACAAAATGTAAACATGTACATTATATTAGGAATATAATGGTTGTGGTTTCACATCAAAATAATATTTTTAGCTCAAGTTATGACACAATTATTGAGTATATATAGGTCACACAAAAAGTTAAGAAAGAAATGTTACTTTTATCATGAATTTAGATATAGAAGATAAGGCTTTAACATATAAGTTCTAGATAATTGTCTTAGATTTGAATATTTTTATTTGAGAATTTGATATTTTGTTGAGATGAAGATCAAAAGTTTTTTTTTTTTGAAGATGTGAACTATGACTTTGTTGCTGATTGGAGTTTATTTGTGTGAAGGAAGTATTAACATTTCTTTTGTTAAAAAAAATAACATTATTATTTTATCCCCAAATACCAAGAGTTTTAATAAAAAAGATCGTTGGAACATATTGATTCATGGGAACTTATTTATTTTTGGAAACTTTTACAAACTAAAAAATATAACAAATATTTTATTAACATGATCCTTATTTATTTTACGTTTGAGGAATATTGCTTATCTGTTTAGAGAAATTCAAAATAGTTTTTCTTTAAAATTAAAAAAAAGTTTTATCAGTTAGTTTCTATTATCTATTATAAAATTAAAATAAACTAAAAAAAAAATTTCATCTATGCCACATCCTCCAATATTTTGCCAATCACTAAAATTATGATATGACGCATTCCAAATTCATAATTCTGATGTGACGCATTCCAAATTAATCTTCTATTTAATTATCTTTTGTTTTTTCAATATAAAGCAAACTTTTTCACTTGCCCAAGTACAATTATTTCATACATTATATAATTTCAGATTTAATTTATCACTCAATGACTTATTAATACACTTAAAAAACTATAATTACTCATAAAAATTTCATTTAAATAACTCATAAAAAAAATACAAACCATCCAATATCTTCAAATCATCACAACGCAAATTCAACTAAAAACACGATCAAGATCTATATATGTCACATTATGTGTGACATAGACACTATTAGTTCACAGATACTTAAATAATATTGTTTTTTCTATTGTTAATTATTGTTTAAGATCATATATCAATATTATTACATACAAAATGAGTTTTTTTTTTTCCTTTGTTGAATGTGTCTCCCATAACATTTTTTCTTTTTATAATTAAAAAAAACAAAGCATACTTGAAACAAAAAAAAAATGAATAATATTAAATATTTGGAAATGAAGAACTTCTAACTATTTCATTATTGAGTCGAAACTTTTTATGTCTTAAACATTCACAAACTTTTCTTACCTATAATTTTTTTCAACCACTCTTAAAGTTTCTTGACCGTGTCAAATAATTATTTGAACAATTCCAAGACACATAAGAATGAATTATTTTTAATGATTTTGAATTAAACAAACTATCACTCACAAATAAATATTATAATATATAACAAAACACACATTACTATTTAGTGCATGCTTATATCGATAGTGAGATTGAAAAAATTATAATGAACATATAAAATTGAAAAAAGTACATAAATTTATAAATATAATGTTTCAAAACTAATATAAATTATATAAAATGAAGAAATATTATACCTAAATGTATAACTTTAACAATAAAAGAAATACATAACTATTTAGCAAATATATTATTAGAATAACCACTTCAATGAAATTAAAAAGCTTGAATAAACCAATTCCACATTTAAATATATTTTACATGAATTGTATTAGTCAACAATGTTTAACTTTTTCTTTTGTACTAAAACAAATCTAACTTACATATAATTATTAAAAATCTATGTCTTAAACATTCACAAACTTTTCTTGCCTACAATTTTTTTCAACCACTGTTGAAGTTTTTTGACTGTGTCAAGTAATTATTTGAAAAATTCCAAGGCACACAGGAATGAATTGTTTCAATATTTTTGAATTTAACAAACTATCACAAAATTTAAACATAAATTTGAACATATAAAATTGAAAATGTGAAAAAGAACATAAATTTATAAATCTAATGTTTCAAAACTAATATAAATTATATAAAATGAAGAAATATTGTAGCTAAATATATATTTTTAACAATAAAGAAATACATAACTATTTAACAAATATATTATTAGAACAACCACGGTCAATGAAATCCAAAAGCTTGAATAAACCATTCCACATTTAAATATATTTTACATAAATTGTATTAGTCAACAATATTTTATTTTTTTTATTTTTGTACTAAAGCAAACCTAACTTATATATAATTATTCAAAAATATATTTACCTTTAAGTACATAACACTTGAATATATTTTACTGTAAAACAAAATTAACATTATTTTTAAATTATATATTATTGTTATTTTATACTTACTAATATATTAAATTCTACTGCACAACTCGCAGATTAATATCTAGTTATTACTAATGAAAGTACATTTGAGGAAATGGGGAGAAGAGTTTTCAGCTGACATGCTTCACTCTCACTCTACTTCAGACGCAACATATAATATATTAGCATTTCATTTGGCACTTGGTGGCAACTTCCAAACCACTAGCAACCTTCAAAGATGAACAAATTTAACTAAGTTTCAAATGAAGCATCGAAATAACCACAAAGTAGGGAAGAAAAAAAACATTCACTTAACACAATCCTAACCATATCACAAAGTGACACAAATCACACAAAAAACAAAAATCGACATTTCCATAGTAGTCTAAATTACAAAATAGACATGGATATGAACTATGAAGTACATACATCTTTGAGGTTAGATTTAATCGTTGTGTCTGACATGCATCATTCTGACACTCATACGACACCTCAAATAAGTGTCCCAAAAATATAACTTGTTTTTCTTCACTTCAATACACCTTAGACCCCTTAGACACATCTCATGCGCAACTACAGAGATTAAAGACGTGTCAAAGGAATGATGATTAATGATGGAGGTTAAAAGCATTAAATTTAGTTACAACATGTTTATTTTTTCCAAAAGTTGATGCATCAATGAAGGTGAAAAACTATCTTATATGTATCAGTGTCAGCGTCCTACAAGATCTAAACTCTAAGCTGTGTTCCTCACAACAATTTCATGACCTTTCTAACTCTCAATACTTCTCTTTAACACATATTCTACTCATTACACATCAATTTAAGCCATTCAACCTTAAGTTTAGTATTCTAAATCATTTAAGCTTTGTAATATTATAATTATTATGCAAAGTTAAGTACAAAAATAATTTTTTTTAAGTTAACTGATATGTGAACAATAGTTCAGTTTATGAAGAACCACAAGGATCACATGTATGAATCATCAGTGGATATATGTGATTATTCTGGCAAATAAAAGATAAAAGGCAGGGGTTACCCACATGTATAGGTGAGTATATTGGTGTTGAACTATTATCATGCCATCTCATCCACAGCCTCAATCATATGAGATTCTCCCAATTTGCACAAACCATAATAAAAGAATTGTAAGTTACCACATCAAGAATGAATTTTTTACATTGCATTTCTTCAAAGAGATTCACAGCTTCGTCACATTTTTAATATTACAAATCCATTAATCATGATACTATAGCTTTGAATGTCAGGAGTCATTTCCCTTTGGACCATTATGTTGAATATACTATTGCTGTGTTATTCATTTATCAAACAATATCCATCCATTAAAGTGTTATATTGTAACAACATCCGGTTTATGTCTTTTTTATCGTCACTGCAACACAATTTTAGCTTTTTTCACTTTCTTTCCTAATAAAGAAGCATGAACCAATGTATCAAAGGTATACACATCTAGAGTTTGGTGCACTAGTCCTAACCTTAGGATGACATATGCCTCCTCTTTAATAGGACAAGCGGAGATAAACCCGCAACATGTCAAACCCAATACCTATCTTTTTACCACAGATCAAACCATTGAATTTTTGCATTGAGCTTTTTATATAGCGTTTCTAGGTAATTATGATATTTCATATAGAGTGGTGGAAGTAAAATCCATTGTTGATGGTTAGCAAATGGTTGATTCTTCAGGTTCATAATTGTCACTTTAATATAAAATACTTTCATTTGTGGTGAATATGTATTGTATATAGAATGTTGTTTTGTAGATGTGAAAGTTATCTCCTTGTCAATCATATATATATTTCCTATTTGCATAGATTTATAAATTGGACAAAAGGATATATCTCAATTGTGACTTTAAATGCATCAATTGTGAGGGACTTAACTGCTCCATCATCTTAGAAGCCACCTGTACACATTCTTGGGTTTTGTTTGTTATATTTTTGCAATACAAAGTGTGTGGATTCCTGTGCTGATCACAAATAGGTTTAGTAGAGGTTCAAATGACTATCATGATACAAATTACTACTCAGATATCAAATATAAGCAAAAGTAGGTTAAAGAACATCAATGTAAGTGTGTAACCTTATATGTAACATGGCATTGTGAATATGTCACTGGTTTTACCGATGGTTTGTTCCCTGTCCCTGTCATGAGTTGCAGACAGAACAATGGCACAATTCATCATGGTGCTGATTTACTATGCACCGATCGATATAAGAACGGTAAGATATTTGTACTAAACAGATATAAACAGTTGAAACATGAAATAAGTCTATAATTACAAAACTTTTAACTTTTGATTAAATTCATTTAACTTTTAACTATAATTACAAAACTTCAGATTGATTTTTGTCATGTATACTAATTTTAGAACCTTATGAATTCTTGAACCAAGCAGAAGCAAGAAGATAACAAACAAGCCTACCTTACTAGTACCGTTTGAGTACGAAGATTTTGGGGAATGAATTCATGCTTAAATCTTTGAAAAAGTTTATATATACAAATTTGTACAGGTTCTATGAAAAATTTAAACCAAAGTTTAAGATAAATACTCATCTAACAATGCAAAATCAGGAATTTACAAAGAAAATAGGATAATGCTTTTACAAAGAACTCAAGTTCTAAACACTAACCTTGTTTCTAGAAACATCTTACTTAGTTCCAGTCTTACAGGAGACCTCTCGCAATCATTTCATCAAGAAATTTCTCTGCCTTTGTTTTCATCTTTATAAAAATGGATAATTATTGTTCATAAGTTGTAGCATTTGGATGCATCCATTGTCTTTCATTTTTTACATCAATGCGAAAGCTTCATCAAACAAGTCATTGTTAACCATGGATCATAACGGTATATTTATGGACCGTGCTTTTAGGCCTCAACAAGCTAATTTATATCCATAATCCCCATCAAATTTTACATGTATTGTACCTTTGTATTTGTAAAGATCCAAAATAGTATAGTCAGGAATGGCAGCAATGAATAAAAAAGAATAATCATAAACCAGAGCTTACGGTCTATCAGTTACAACAAGACTATCTGATTCATCCTCTTGGTTCAATGGATATGAAATTTTTATCATATAGTTAACCATCATGATATTTACTATGTTGAAGGTATTGGCTATGCAATACAGTTAATGAAAAAATAAATAAAAACCTAACACTCATAAGACAGCAATAATTTTAATATTCTACCGACCTACCAATTTGTGATTTATAAACACACTTAACAAATTGATTGAAATGAGAAAAATAATGTTGAAACATTGATTCAAAATAATAAAGTTTAAATAGAAAATATCTCACCTAGTTTCTGTCTTAAAGAAGACCTCTCACAATCATTTCCCGAAGAAGTTTCTCCGCTTTTTCATTTTCATATTTTTTCAAAGAGGGAATGAATAACTATTTCATAAGTTAAAGCATCTGGAAATGCAGCCATTGTCTTTCATTTTTGAAAACAAATCCAACGCTTCGTGCAACAAGCCCTTGTTACAAAACCCTTGTATCATAATGGTATATGTATAGACATCTAGATTGTAGCCTTTGACCAAAAGATCTTCAAAAATCTTTTGGGAATCCTTTATTCGTCCACTTTTACACAATCATTGAGAAGAATATTATACGTGCACATACTTGGTTGAATACCCAAGTCTTTAAAAATTTTTTCAATAATGCAACTGCCTTATCATCATCATTGCTTTTGCATAAAGCATCCAATATAGAATTGTAAGTATATATATCAGGTGGTTGGCCCGTATGATGCATCTCACCAAATAGCTCCAAAGCATATGTAATTCTCCCCGATTTGCACAACCCATCAATGAGGGAACTGTAAAGTTACAACATCAGGACAACTTTCTGTACTGCATTTCTTTTGAAGAGGTTCATGGCTTCATCCACCATTTTAATTTTACAGAGTCCATTAATCATGATATTGTAGCTCCTAACGTCAGGAGCCACTCCCCTTTGGGCCATAATGTTGAGTAATCTCTTAGCCCTGTTCACTTCATTAACGAGGCAATATCCATCTATTAAACAGTTGTAAGTAACAATATTTGGCTTTATGTCATTTTTCATCATCACAAGAAACACATTTTTTAAGCTTCTATCAACTTCCCTTCCTTACAAAAAGCATCAAGCAATATATTAAAAGTATACACATCCTGGTTGATGTTTTCCAATGTCATTTTTTTTAACAAAGCAATTTGCTTCTTTTAATTGACCCATTATGCAAAGCACTAATTAGTGCATTGTAAGTGACAACATCAGGAGAAATTCTCTTGACAACCATTTCAGAATATAAATCACATGCATCAGAAACAAGTTTATCTTTGCACATACTATCAATAATCGTGTTGTACATTACCACATCTGGGTGAACGCAAATTTCCCATCAACACGTCTTCAGCAACTCTACGAGCTGCTCTTGTTCTCCAACTTACATAACCGTTGATCAAGTCCGTAACTAACTTGATTCACTTGAAATCCTTCGCGCTACCACCTTGTCATGAAGTGCAATGCTTTATGAACCCTCACCTTTGAGACAAAAACTTGATGAGTGTGGTAAAAGTTTTGCATTTGGGTGATAACCCTTTTGAGAATCTTTGAGAAAACAGAGAAAGCAAAAGTGATATGACCCAATTGGCAGAACAATCTATTAAGAGACTGCAAGTTACAAAGTCAGGGTGAATTCCACCTAATTTGCATTTGTTGAAAAAGGGAATAGCATTGAGTAATGCTTAGCTTTCACAATGGAACTTAAAACCTGCCATTCAATGGGTGGGTGGGGTAGGATTCCTTATGGAGCAAACGATTGAACATGAAATGGAATTGTCAAGATGAGGATTATTGAATTGAGGGAATAGGTTGAAGCTGAGAAGCAAAAAGAAGGAATGAAATTAAAAAGGAAGAAACTTTTTTGGGAATGAAAGAGAAACAAACCTTACCTAGTTGAAAACAAAAAACGATTGTTTGTTGTGGTTGCAAGTGGCTGCGATTAAACAAATATCATATGTTTTATATAGCTTTTTATCAACTCTCTTTTATCTCTCGTTATCACTTGAGATTGATTTTGGAACCACAATTTTATCTTATAAATAACTAAGTTGAACATAAAATACAAATACTAATAATTAAAATAATTGATCATTTTTAATAATAATAATAATAATAATAATAATAATAATTAAATTATAATTTGCTAAATAACTTGACATTTAAATAAAAAAAACACATTAAACATTAAAGAAAACATTGCTTTCTTTTATAGAGATTCATTAAAAAGACACAATTTGTTATTGATGAGTGGATTGTTTCTCACCACATATCTGAGTCTTCTCATTTAAGTTCAATTGCATGATAACCAATGTAAATAATTTTATAAACTCTACTAGAATTCGAAGTACATTGGTTTTAAAGAATTAAGTTTTGGTGTATGCCATATAATACTAACTATAATCTTTATGCCAAATATTTGTGTCTTTTCGTATTATTAGTAGTAGCAGAAGATAGTGACATTAATTCATTATTCAAAAAATGACTTTTGTTTTACTTAAAAATAGCAAAAAAATATCACTATTTATAATTTCAATCACAATTCTGAAATTAGTGATATTTTTTAGGATTTTTAAAATAAAATAAAATATACATTTATAGTTGCATGAGTAAAAAAAAATCATGGTTGCTTAATGTAGTTGCCCAAATAGATTACAGAGACATATGTTGATACACATATAATATACCATTGAAGTTTCTTTCCAATTTTCAAAATCTTCATCAATTTTTTTTTATATATATAAGCATTTTTTTATACAATTATGGGTGTTGCGGTTGGGTGGGATCGATTCAAATAACAAGGAATTGATAGAAGTGAAGTTTGAGAGAAAGAGGATTAGTGTTGCGGTTGCTCTATTTATTATTGGCAGATGGAGAGGTGCAGATAGCAAATGGACAATAAAAGAGTAAACAATCTGTAAGCCGAATCTGTTGACAGAAATTGGGGTGTAATGTTTGTAACCAGGCACCCCCCCAATTGACCTGCACCGCGCCAGTTATAATTACAAAGACATATTTTACCCTCTCACATATATAAAAACAAAACAAAAAATTTACCCACACTTTTCACCAAATCATTCGAAAAATTTCAAATACCGATCCAGATTCAACCCATACCTAGAAGATCTAAAGATCCGAAACGCAAAAGTAAGTTTATTTTCAAACTTGCAATTTTTTTAAACTTTCGAAATGCATTTGTAAGATTCGAAACAGAAGAAAGTTTTGAAAAGTTTCCTGAATTTGAAACATTCAAATGCATTACTCGACTTTTGAAATCTTCGAAACAAAAACTTTTCGAAAGTTTCTTGAATTTGAAATCTTCGAAATGCAAGGCCAGGGAAACTTTCGAAAAGTTCTGGGAAAGTTTCGAAACCTAATTTCGAAAGTTTGGATCTGGGAAAGTTTCGAAACACACTTTCGAAGGTTTGGATCTGGGAAAGGTTCGAAACATACTTTTATATATTATTTATAATTTTTTGAAACTAAATGGGACATATTATTTATATATTGTTTATATATTATCTTGGGAAACATTATTTATATATTGTTACATTGATTTTTTATTGTTTATAATTTTTTTTAATATTTATATATTTATATGTTGCAGTGCCTAGGATGAGAGGTGCTTTCGGCCAAATTATTCGCAATATTGTAGGTGGTGATAGAGGTGGTGATGGTGTTGAGAGAATTCCACCAACAGCATCAAATAGACGACGAAACGAAGCAAATCGTCAAATTAGGCATCGTCGTCGAAGACAAGACATCCATGATGATGTCCCTGAGCCTCAGATGGAGGAGGATGTCCGTGAGCCTCAGATGGAGGAGGATGTCACTGAGCCTCAGATGGAGGACCATGTCCCTGAGCCTCAGTTGGAGGAGGATGTCCCTGAGCCTCAGATGGAACATGCTGATGATGCTGGATTCCCCGGAGGACCTATGTTGAGACATGTGTTGACACAGTATGAGCACCACGTGGCTCGGCGGCTATGGGAAGGAGAGGTATATTTCAATTTGAGGCATTTTAAGTCTATTTAATTCAAGTGTTTATTGAAATATATTTATTCAATTATATATTTAATTGTTTATTTAAATTTATATATTTAAATATTAAATTAAGTTTATTTAATTAATTGTTTAGTTAAATTTATATATAATTAATTGTTTAGTTAAATTTATTTAAATTTATTTATTCAAATATTTGTTTAAGTTGATTTAAATTTATTTTATTCAAATATTTGTTTAAGGTTATTTAATTAAGTTTATTTAATTTGTTGTTTGTTTAAATTTATTTATTCAATTAGTTGTTTAAG
>PGTU02007724.1:0-12290 GCA_002896215.2 Cicer echinospermum
AGAGATAGAATTTGTTTGAAAACCGTTTAAGGTTTAACTGGCGTTAAGAATGGGGAATCTCTTATGCCTCGGTCTTATTAATTTTGTTTGGAAAATTGTTTAAGTTAACTGGGCGTCTAAGAATGGGGAGGGGAATCTCTTAAATGTCTTCGGTTACTTATCATTTGGTTTTGGAAAATTCGTTTAAGATAACTGGGCGTTGAGAATGGGGAATCCTTAATGTCTCGGTTACCTTAGTTAACTGTTCTCTTTTTTGAAAATCGTTTCAGTAAATCGGTAAGAGTATTAAGAATGGGGAATCTCTTAATGACTTATTTACTGAATGTTTTAACTGCTTGAAAATCGTTAAGTTAAATGAGAATTAAGAACTTATTATGTTTGGGAATCTTTAATGTTCGCTTTTTTATATGTGTGGAAATTGTAAAATCGTGCTGACCCGGGATAGGTGGCATAATGTTGGTGAAAACAGTAAAGGCCGTGATATGGCAGTATGTTTTGTCTTACGATTTATGGGGAATCTGGTAAGTCGTGCTGACGTGAGACCCGGGGTGGCACCTCGGTAAACAGTAAGGACCCGTGATAGGCAGTAGTACGTTTAAGTCGTGCTGACGAGACTCGGTAAACAGTACGTTCCTGAGGGAATTGTGTTTGGTAAGTTGTGCTGACGCGGATAGGTGGCACCTCGGTAAACGGTACGGACCCGGGATAGGTAGTACGTTTACGACTTACGTTCCTGCGGGAATTGCGTTTGTCCGTGAGAGAACTGCGCAGGGTTTGTCCGTGAGAGACTACGCCATGGTTTAAGTTAGACGAGAATTAAGAATGGGGAATCTCTTAATGTCTCGTCTACTCGTGTATGTTTTGGTAAGTTGTGCTGACCCGGGATAGGTGGCACCTCGGTAAACGGTACGGACCCGTGATAGGTAGTACGTTTACGACTTACGTTCCTGAGGGAATTGTGTTTGTCCGCAAGAGACTACACCCTGTTGATTTGTGAACTGTTGGTTCATTTTGGTTGTGTAGTAATGTGTTATAAATGCTAAGTGTTATGTTTTGGAATTTGGTGATAACATGTTTGATTGCAATACCATTTCGAAATCCATGATGTCGTAGTAATTGTGTTATCAGTGTTAAGTGTTAAGAATCGGGATTATGTATGAATGTGATTGAGTTAGTTTATGAATTTTTGAAAGAATACACAGGTAAATCGATTTCCCAATCGATTGGATGGAAGTCAGGGGCTTGGCCAAATGAACAAAATCGATTAGCCAATCGATTTTGTAAATCAGTTTTTTTAAAATATCCCTTTCGAAATCGATTGCCAAATCGATTGGCAATTAAGTCAGGGGCTCAGCTATCCTGTCAATCGATTGCCCAATCGATTGAATCAAGCCAGAGTTCAAAATTTCAATAAAAACCTTCAGGAAATCGATTTGGAAATCGATTGGTAATAAGTCAGGGGCTCCGTTATCCTGTCAATCGATTGGCAAATCGATTGATTCAGCCCAGGATTCTATTTTCATTAAAAATCTTCATCCCAATCGATTGCCCAATCGATTGGCTCAGTGAAAATCCTCATTTTTAGTTGTATGAATAATTGCTCATGAATCTATCCATGTCTTGTTTTTATTATGTGTTAATTAGGAGATCGAGAACTGCATTTTACCTTCATTTTCATTGGCAATGTACTGTATGAACTTTTCGCATATTGAAAATCCGGTTAAGGTGCATGCTTAGTTAAAAAGCTGTTTTGAGCATTCAAAAACTTAATTGCTATGTGTTAACTGTTATTTTCTGGTTGGTGACCCTTTACACTATTGTGGAAATCTGGGCTTTGCCCTCAGATGAGAGTCAGGACGGCCCTACTGGTTCGTACCCTGCGGACAGGGATGGAGATGGAAACGCTTGACTGCTGTTACGTTAGGAGGATCTCACGGGGCGCGTGGAGATCAGTCAGGGTGTTTAGTTGTTTTGTAAAATGATCAGACTAGGTTGTCACAGAGGGAACAGATGTCTTTCTTTTGTATTGCATTTATTTTAAAATGGAAGACTGTACCTATACTAATATTGTCAGCTTGACATGTTATTTCCGATGGGTTACATGTACCATCTGTTGTTGGGTAAATGGTTTGGATTTATAATTGGAGTAACTTTTCCGCTGCTGTAAATTATAATGACTCAATTATTTATCCAAAGGCATTCTCTTCATTTATTTCTCTGCTTTATTTTAAATTCTTTTGAAAAAAAAAAATATACCCTCGCTTTGAAAAACGGGGTGTTACAAATGTGGTTCCAGTGTCTTCATGATAGTTGTAGATATGGATCTTAGCTTTCATTTGCACTTGATTTGACTCCAATTGGACATCTACAACACCAAATATGGCTGAAATACTCTACATAGGACATGTTGATTTCTCACCAAAATTCAGCACTGCACTAAAACAAAGTAACAACACAAAACTCCGAAAAATCCCTACTTAATCAAGGAAATAATAACATAAATATTTCATTAAATCAAAGAACTAAAATCAGCAAAATATATCAAATAACTCCTTAAATTAACTAATGATTAAAGATAAATAAAACTAAAATCAATGAAAAATATGCATATGATGAAGAGTCATCACAACCCCAAACTTAATCAATTGCTTGTCCCCAAGCAACAATTATTTTCAGATTTGGTACAGTTAAAAGCAAACTTAAACTTAATTTCTCAAATCAAATCAAACTCAATTTTCAAAGTTCCAGCTACTACAAAACATTCATTATGCTCCATGGTTGCTTACAAAAAAAAACAACACAATTTGTACATTTTAGCATTTATTCATCAAGTTCAAATCTCTCTTCACACAATCTCACCAAAATTTCTCTCAAGTGTTTAGAAAGGGTTATGAATTTATCACTCAAATCCTAGAACATGCATCACGCTACCATAGACTTGAAAAAATTCTAGTTAGCAATCACAATGCAGTAAACACATACATTTTTGGAGGACTTTCAGGTTGTAATGGGGCTTAGGTAAGGGTAGGACATTTTAGGATAGTAGGCTTTACTACTTGGAGTTAGGCATACATTTCCAGATTATTCTACCATTTTTTTTTATTTTTCTTCACCTTTTCATTGTGGAGATTCTCAAACAATGACAAAAGAACCAAGAAGATATTATTTGCCAAGTACACAAACTGGATTTTTTTTTCTTCTTTCTTTTTCTTTTTCTTTTTATTTTTTTTTATGTGAATCACCACCCCAATTTTAAAAGGTTGCTACCCCATGAGCAACCCCAAACTTAGAATTTTACCAAGACAAGACAAATATTTCCTACCTAACTCCATTTAAAGTGATGTAATTAAAGTCATGTTTTTGGTTTGTAATGTGGCTAGTGACCGAAAGAAAAGGGCAAAGCTCAAAGGGGCTAGCAAAGGATAACATTTTCATAGGGTAGTTAGAAATGTTCAAACGACCAAATAAAATTGCCTCAATGTATGCATAAATTACAAGTGATCCAAGTTGGAATTAGTGCAAGTTCTGAAGGGATAACACATGTCTGGATAATCACACAACAAAGAATTAAAGTGTTTAGGCCCAAGAACTCACATCTAGGATAATAAGAAAGAGTATGAACTATCTAAATGATGCCAAACATGCCACTATAAAATTTATTTAGTTTTTTATTTTTTATTTTTAAAAATGGCAAGTGAGACTTCGACAACCAAGAAGTAATCAACAATGCATGTATTAGTGAAAATTAACGAATTGAGCAATGATATGAGCAAAGAAATAGAGTTTACATTTTTAAATCCCAAACAGAAAACTTAAGACCAATTGCAAGTTGTTAATATTTCTTCATCATAGTGCACGTTTACACACAATTAGAAAGAAACAAATTCAAATAACAAAAATAAGATTGCAAAAAATAAAAGTTACCTCTACCTGTGGGTTGCCTCCCACGAAGCGCTTCTTTAAAGTCATTAGCTTGACGCCTCAACTATTGCCAAGGTGGCATATATGATAGGAAGAACACATCATCCTTTTTTTTTTTTTCTTTTTGTTTGGTAGAATTTCCATGAACTTAAGAAATAAAAGATGTTGTTCCCATGCCCTTCTCAATTGGACATTGATGAACAAGTCATTGATTGAATCTCAAACTTTATCAATCTCGTCTTTTTTCTGTTCCTCATTCGTCTTTTCCTGTTGCTTATCTTCTTCTACCACAACAATGAAATTATATTCAATCTTCAACTTCTCCTCCATCTTCTCAAACTTAACCACTTGCTCAAATAACCTCTCACATTGATTTTTAAATCTTTCAATTAAAACCATGTTATTCTTCATGAATTCAACCAAA
This sequence comes from Cicer echinospermum, assembly GCA_002896215.2. Taxonomy (NCBI): domain Eukaryota; kingdom Viridiplantae; phylum Streptophyta; class Magnoliopsida; order Fabales; family Fabaceae; genus Cicer; species Cicer echinospermum. The sequence continues at coordinate 4,346 of PGTU02007724.1, forward strand.
ACGTCCGTAACATGAAAGTCTTTGTCATCTGATTCTTTGGATAGAATTTTTAGGGGTAGAATTTGTTCCCAATTGATCTGTTTAATGTAACACTAGTCATTTTCTGTGACTTTGAAAGGAAAAAAATCTTCATATTCTACTAGTTCGGCAAGGTCATCAGCACAATTTCCATTCTTATGTGCTTCTCTGCAAATGTCACACCTAAGAGGTTGCATCAGAGGGATCTGAGGGTGATATTTTAAAAATGTATAGCTCAAGATTTTCCCCTCAATCATGCGACATATATCCGATATAAGACAAGTATCACACTCTTCATATAATTGTAGTAGAATATCATCATTATAATCTTCCATGCTCTGCAGCGAATAGTTATCTCAAACAAAGAAGAGACAAACCACTAGACATGACATTAGCAAGTTCAACAAATAAAAAAAATAAAATAAAATCAAAAATTTTATTGCAGAGTAAAAAATTTCAATTAAGTAAATAAATTAAATTCAATAGTGATATGGCAATCCCCGGCAACAGCGCCAAAAGCTTGATAGCATTTCAACAAGTGTACTGAATCGTTTGCATGTAATAATAAAACGATAGTACTGAGTGTCGAACTCAAGGATTGCATTTTACTATCGAATTATATTTAATTACTAAAATTGAACAAAAATTTCCCAAGTTGATTGAAACAATATTTAGAATTAATAACAGAAATAAAATTGACCTTTTATAATAACAACAATGTCAGGCATGAGTTTCGCTTCAGGCGCACAACATCTGCTGTCTGACGTATACTGCATTTTACTCCTCTTTCGAGTCTACATTTGGCTCCCGTGTCGTCATGAAAATTGTAGATATGGATCTTAGCTTTCATTTGCACTTGGTTTGACTCCAATTGGACATCTACAACGCTAGAGATGGCTGAAATACTCTACATAGATTATGTTGATTTCTCACCAAAATTCAGCACTGCACTAAAACAAAGTAACAACACAAAACTCCGAAAAATCCGTACTTAATCAACGAAATAATAACATAAATATTTCATTAAATCAAAGAACTAAAATCAACAAAATATATCAAATAACTCATTAAATTAACTAATGATTAAAGATAAATACGACTAAAATCAATGAAAAATATGCATATGATGAAGAGTCATCAGCAGTCGATTAGTTGTTTTGTTAATCGTATCAGAGGCAGACGAGTAGAGCATAGTTGCATTCAACAGAGGCAATTGAAAAAAAAATATATCATGTATTTCTAGAGTCACCAGAACTAGAACATCTAGGACGTTCTCAAAGTAAGCCAACACACAATGTTTGCTTCATATCGCTGGAGGCGCGTGTCAAAGCTCTTGCGTTAGAATCAAACAAACTGAATGAAGTGAAGTCTAGTTATTCCTTTGTCTTTAGCCAATCACTTGAGGATATAGATTAAATCATAACACAAACTTTGTAACCCTTGACTCTGAACTACATAACGTAATACCCTTAATATCATGGTTGCTCCCTTATTAGAAACTTTTACTTGTATATTGGGAGATAATGTTCTTTGTGTTTAAGAAACACTTAGTCTATTGTCTCTATTTTACTTGTAATTTGTGCAATCTTAAGATGGATAGTCATTAATATGATTTTTTGTCTTCTAACTTAGCTAAAATATATTTTTTTATCATCAAAACATCAACCCGAGGATTGTAGCTAAAACCACTTTTGCCTAACAATCTCTCTTTTTTATTTTTATGATGATAAATAACTATACAATTAATGAACAATTTTGCTTCAAAAAATAAGTTTTTTAAAAGAAAATTCCCCCTGAATGTTGTACTCAAAATTTTATTAAGTCATTTTATTTTTTACGCATGAGGTTAAAATTACACAAAGATATCATGAAAATGATGTAGATGCATAACATGTAATTAATTGTATTACTATATCTTATACCTTCTCCCATTTTGTCATTATCGAAAAATGTGAAATTATAGATTTTATAGTAAACCAAATATACACAAGGATCATAAGAGGGACAAAAGAAACTGTCATGCCACATATATGATTCGCATAAGTTTAAACGAAATCTTGAAGGAGATAGAAAAAAGAGAAAAAGTAAAGAAAGCGTAATTTCATTAAAATAAAACACGATTACAAAGTAGACCCAAGAAGAAAAAAAGGTAAGTTAAAGAAAAGTTAATCTTAGGCTTAAGTTCTAGAGACATCTAAGAACATGCCTCAAGATTCAATTGCTTCATGCATTTGAGAGATGAGAAGGCATAGCTTGTTGTTGACTTCTTACAGAGCAATACAGGCTTCTAGTTGTTCAAGAAGAATGTCATTCACCATTAAGGCCAGTTCAGATGGTGGAATTTTCTTTCTTCTCAAGAGAGGAAGGTGACTTTATTTTCCTACCTGAAGCCCAATCAACATCCATAAAGGATGAGATTGAGGAGTGTAAAAGGATGAACACAATGAAAAGCATAGGGACATAAAGAAGATTGAAAGTACACAACTAAGCAAGAAAAACATTTTAGTATAAATAGCTAGATTTCTCAAGAAAGAAAACGAAAACAATTTTAGAAAGAGGAGACGTAATGGTGAGGCGTGGAGGAAAATGAAGAGTGGGATAGGTTATGACAGATACTTTATGACACGTGGGATAATTTAAGGACACAAAGCAAAAAGGAAGGAGGTGACGAGTTGTGGTTGATGGAATGAAATAAATTTTTAAGACAAAAAGAAGAAGAGGAAACGTGTTTTTTTAAAGAAAATTAGAGGATGGGAAAATATTTTTTGAAAAACTGAGAAGAGGAAGAGAGAACACAAGACGATAGAAAACAGAGTGAACAGAGGAAAAAAACTAGAAGTTAAAAAAAAGATGACAATGTTTATTCAATTCATAACTCACATTACACTTGTGACACATACAAATTACATTACAAATTCAATACTTGTTACAAAAGGGCTTAAAGAAAAGTCCTAAGGTCTTTCTATGGTTGTGTAAACCAAAATACATTAAATTATGTTATATATTAGGTTTGAATCACCAATTCCTAATACATAAAAAAAAAGTTCCTTTATTTAACATCTTCTTTCAGTAGGAGTCTTACTTATTTGAACTTTCATCTCACACAATGATGACAAAGTTTTCATATTCAGGATACCTTTTGACTTGTCATATGTAATTAGGAAAAAGGAGATGACGTAGTCTTCCCTTTTCTTTAACTATTTTGACGTGTTTGGTGGGAATTTCTCTAAATATAGATTTGGAGATATAATTTTCTAAAGATAGATCTTTGATAAAATTATAAGTGCTCCAACCTTTCTTCTTTATTACTTTCAGATTTCCATCCAAACAAGAAGATTAAAACAAAATGAGGCACAAACCATTCAATCCTCTTTTTCTCACTTTCTCTTTGTACTTAAGGTACTTGGTAAAAGAATGAGAAATTGATACCAAATGGTTCCAAAAAGTAAACCTTTGAATGCATTTTGTAAACATTCTTGTATAATCCATAGTTCAAAGATGTAACAAATTCAAGATTCCTGAATATTTCACCATTCAGGTTGAGCAGATCATGTTTGAAGAAGAGGATTATTTAGGAAGACGGATACTTAATAAATAATGAGATATAGAACTTGTTTTCATAGAGGGTTTAAGGTTTAAAAGGTTTTGGATAAAAAAAACTTGGGTTGGAGATAAGGTTTTTAACGAAAATGATGATTTTTGAAAAAAAAAACACTAGAGAGGAGAGAGGTTTAAATAATCATTTATGATGGATCAAAAACATAGATTTAATGGAAGCGAACAAATAAAAAATTTCAAAAGAGAAGAACGCTTGCGATAAGAACTAGGACATACACGAACCCAAACATAAGGGACATCATAGACACACAAAACGAAAGATAGGAAAACCTAAATATGCAAAACAAAAGCATATAAGGTAAGACAAACAAGTGCACATTAAAAAATAAAATAAAGTACAAGGTACCTGACGATCACAAACAAGGGTAATATAGCAAATATGTCATTTCACTTATTTTACGAAAGTTGGTTGGACTTTTCTATCAGATGATCTTCTAACCACAAACAGAGTTGTCTTGGTTGTGATCTTCCTTCTTGTAGTTAGAGGAATTCCAAAGTGGCTCATTCTAGGTTTTGACATGACCATGATTTTTACGTGATAACAAGATAATTAGACTCATTTGCTGGATTAACTTTTCTAGTGGTAAGATTAGATGATGGTCTTCCATAAGAGAGTTTTGATCCTTTACATGTAGTCCATGCTTCTTTCAGGAAAATTCAGCTTCATCAATATTTCAAATATATCATCGTTGTTCTAACGAGGATCTTCCATTTGTTGCCTTTTAACGATACAAAAAGATGACGAGTAAGAGGTTGCATTGCTCAAAACTTCTTCTAGAGGTTCCCTAAACATCTGAACATATATCCTAGATCATTGAAGTTTTTAGAAAACTTATCCCTGAATGGTAAGACTCATTGTTGAAATGTCCCATAAAGTTTCTATTTCATAGCACTAACAATTCTATTAGAGGGAGAAAAAAAGACACAACTAGAAGACAAAATATAATGGAAGGAATTTTTTCAAAACATATAAAAACATATCTTATTAGAGGAAATACACAAGGAGTTTTAATCTGTTGTTCAAAAGAAAGTTGATAACACGATGAAGTATTTCTTAAGATTATTATAATCTAAAAAAGTATATTTCATATAGATATGACTTTGAGATGATTACTTTGTTTCAAGGGTGATGATTCTTCATCATATGCATATTTTTCATTGATTTTATTCTTATTTATCTTTAACCATTATGTTCTTATTTCCTTGATTAAGTATGTAAAACTACATGTTTTTGATGAAGACAAAGATCAACAATTATGGTCAATGCAACAAGATCAAAAAGAAGATCAAATATCTTCTTTAATAAGCTTCAAATCCAAACATTAAATGTTAAAATATAAAGGTATGATATAAACCAATATTTCAATTACATGAGGACAAGTCATATTTACATATGCAATTAAAGTACTTTCAAAAAGTCAAAACAACATTAACAAAGTCTTAAAAATCATGTTTTTAACAAAATGCATAAGTGTATTCGAATACAGCATCCTGTAATCGAATACAAAGCAAGTCAGAGCAAAAAATCTCAAAGTTGTATTCGACTACGACTATGTGTAGTCGACTACACTGCAAGTCAGTGGCCAAAATCCCTATATCTGTATTCGACTACAATAATCTATAAATCGAATACATAGTAAAGTCAGTGGCAAATTTTCACTAATCTGTATTCGACTACACACATGTGTATTCGAATACAAGGTATAAATTTGAATATTTTTGAACGTTACAAAGAGGTGTATTCGAATACACACATCCTGTATTCGAATACAACTGGAAGCAATACAATTTTTCAATCTAGAATGGCTCCAAATCATTGTATTCTTTCATTAAACCTCTTGGATCAATGACCACGAATCTGAAGAGATGTTTAGGAGTATAAATACCCATAACTTCAGATCAAAGATACACAATCCATGAATCAATACTCTGAACAATTTTTGAACAAAATTCTGATTTTTACAAAGTACTTGCATTTCATTTTCATATCATTCAGAAAAGTTCTCAAGTACTTTGAATTGTTATTGGATTGTTAATCAATATACTTCCCTTATTCTTATTCAAATCATATTGTATCACTTGTAAAAAGAAAGTAATACTTTCTTAAAAGTAGCTTAATCTAAGATAGTGGTGTGCTATCTTAGGAGTGTTGTTAGAAGTTTGTAGCAAGAATCCCAGGGTGGGAGTTGTACATTTTCTGACAATAGTGGATCAATCTCTTGTGGTGTGTGTAAGACCCCATAATTTTAAAGTACCATTTATGTATTTTTGGTGTATTTTTGGATTTGGGCTCGAGGCTTTTAAGCCAAAGTTAATAATATTTTGGAGTTTTATAATCAAAAGATATTTTGATGCCAATTAAATTTTCTCGTCGATAATAAATTGAATTTAACTGCAGTGAATCCTTTACGGATAATTTTAATGCGTTTCGGGTGAAACGGTAATTTAACAAATATCTAGATATTTTGAGATATTTGTTAAGTTATATTTTTTATATCTATATATGTTGTTTGGAGGGAAAAAAGAAGGAAAACTAGAAGGAAAGAAAAGGAAAAGAAATAGTATAAGGAAGGAAGGAAAAAGGAAGAAAAGGAAAAACAAAGGAAAGAAAAAGAAAGGAAGGAAAACCCGAAAAATTCCATCTCTCTTCCTCTGAGCCGTGACCCATTTTTCTCCCTTCTCCCGTTTTCATCTTCGTCGCTTTCTTTTCTTCAAAACTAGTAGCCCAAGGTTTGGAGAGAGTTAGATCAAGGATTTCAACAACTCCACTCTTCCTCTTTGATCCGAAAACGAAGAAAAACGGTAATTTTGAGATCAAACACAAACCCTCCATTTCTTCTAGATCCAAGCTTCATTTCGCGAAGAGTTAGAAGGGAAAAGTTGCTCACTACCACGCCACGGTACTAGGGGACCTAATTTGGAGGCGAAGTTGCGAGCGAATATTTTACCGGTTTACTCGCGGTACCAGAAACCCACGTTAAAGCTAACGTTAAGGTAAGGGCTCCTTCCAAACTTCTAGTTTGCATTAGGGAACTATCTGTGGTTGTGTGGGAGGAATTTGTTAGGGTTAATGTATCGATTTGGGAAAAACATAACTAATGCGTTATGGGTAAAACTTAGAAAGTTAGGTTTTTGTTTATATTGATGAATGTTTCGTGGTAATGAATTTGAAGTCATTGTGTATGATTATGGAGTAATGAAATTTGATGTATCTGGGTGTTATGTTGCGTTGATTTGTGTTTTTGTATTTGGCGTGTCATACTTGATGTTTGTTAATTGGTGTGGTTGTAGTGAATTATGGTTGAATGTGTGAGTATGTTTGAGTTTGCCTTTTCCGTGTCACTTTGAAAACCATTAGAGTTAAACGAGTATAAAAATGGGGAATCTGTTAATGGACTCGGTTTACTTAATGTGCGTTTGAGGAAATGTTTAAGTTAACTGGGCGTTGAGAATGGGGAATCTCTTAATGTCTCTCGGTTACTTTAACTACGTTTTTGAAAATCGTTTCGGTAAATGAGTATTATGATTGGGGAATCTCTTAATGACGTTTACTGAATGTTTTTGTGTGAAAATCATTTAAGTCAAAAGTATTTAAGAATGGGGAATCTCTTATATGTCTGTTTGCGTAACGTTTTATTTTGAAAATCATTAAGTTACAATCGTATTAAGAACGGGAATCTTCTAATGAATTATTTATTTAATGTTGCTTTTGAAATCGTTTAGTGAATGGGATTAAAGAATGTGGAATTCTTAATGTCTTTGTTGGTTTACGATTTGCTGTGGATGGAGTCTGTTAAGTTAATGATTTCAATCTGGTAAAATTGGAATGCTTCTTTTAATATCTGCGATTTGTTACTGACCTGATGTGGATGAGTCGTGTACGCTCATGCGTTTTTGGTATTGTGTTGACCCGTGAATAGGTGACACCTTGGAAACTGTACTGACCAGTGATAGGTGGTACGTTTACGATTTACGTTTTTGTGAAATTGTGCTGACAAGTGATAGGTGGCACCTCGGAAACAGTTACTGGTCCCTGTGAATAAGGCGGTACGTTAACGAGTCACTGCTTTATCTTTAGAAATCTGTGTGACCCGTATAGGTGACACCGTCGGTAAGCTGTACTGACCGTGATAGGTGGTACGTTTATGATTTACGCATTTTAGTAAATCGTGCTGACCCGTGATAGGTGGCACCTCGGTAATTGGTACTTTGGCCTGCGATAGGCGGTACAATTATGATTTACGGCCCTTCGAGGAAGGTTTTGGTTTGGAATTCCGAGTCCATGCATTTTGGTATATACGCATTGCAT
>PGTU02007733.1:0-22699 GCA_002896215.2 Cicer echinospermum
ATATATAATATTATAATACAATATTAATGTTGAATTTAAAAAATTAATTTTTTAATATACGTAATATTTTGTGGCGGCCTAAGCCCTCACAAAATATTTATTTTTTTAATCTGGAGGTCATTTGTGGCGGCCTAAGCCCTCACAAAGGAGGGATTTTGTGGCGGCCTGGGCCCTCACAAAAGCTGATTTTTTTAAAATCAGCCTGTCCTTTGTGGCGGCCTATGCCCTCACAAAGGCAGGTTTTTGTGGCTGCAAATGCCCTCACAAAGGCAGCCTTTTGTGGGCAAAAGCCCTCACGATGCAACGGTTTTATCAACTCTTGTGACTGCAAAGCCGCTCACAAACGTATGTGACCAGCTTTTTTGTGGCTGCTATTTGCCCTTTGTGAGGTTTTTTGCCTCACCAATTCCTTGTTTCCTTGTTGTGGCATCTAAGGTATTAAAATATTTTTGGATATATTACTGGTATAAAATTTATTTATTTATTTTTAGTAGATAAGTTATTTGTATTTCATTTTGTTGTGTGATTCTATTACCTTGGCAGATTATTAAAGACGATAATCGATGAAGACACAACACATTAACGAATTAGATTTGTTTGGTGAAACTTCCATCGAGGTAAGGGGTGAGAGTAGGTTCAATTTTATTAGTATAATATAACATGAGGTGAATGAGAATGTTGTAATTTTCATATATTCATACAAGGCTTATTACGTACAGTCTAACCTTATTGAGTAATAATAATTAATTAATAACATATGAATGGTAATAATGAGAACTAAAATATGATTTAGAAATCTATAGAATTATTGTAAATTAATTTATATCAAGATTGCATGATATTTGATTTTATGAAATCCCGTGTTAACTATTATTGTGTGAATGATGTGTATTTGAGTGCTCTTATTTCCTTGACTGAAATTCTGATTTTACTTGAATGCACCACTTGTTTGATTTCCTATTTTATGATTGATAAAACTAGACTATTCATTGTGAGTGGTGTGAACCAAATGTTGGGATTTGATTGAGAAGAAAAAGTTTGACCAAGTTAAAAAGAAGATATGGTCAAATATTTTTGAAGAAAATCTAAAATAAGATTGAATTCATATTTATGATTAAAACCCTAAAGAGAATCTTTGACCAAATTGAAAATAAGATATAGTCAAGATTTGAATAAGATTTGATATTTATCACAACAAGATCAAAATTATTTACAAAAATATTTGATCAAGATTTTCACAAGAAGATATGTATTATTTACAAGAAGATATGATCAAGAATTATTTACAAGAAGAAACACTCACAACAAGATACATTTACTATTTGCAAAGATATGATTCATATTTTGTCAAAAAAAATACAAACATAATCAATCTAAAGAATTTATAAATTCAATCTGAACAAAATATGAAGAGTATCAAGTTTGAAGAATTTACAAACGTCAATCTGAACAACATAATGAACAATATCACATTGGAAGAATTTATAAACTCAATCTGAACGAAAATTAACGGAAAAATCAATCTGAGAATTTCAATAACTCAATCTAAGATAAAAATTACGAGGCATAATCAATCTAGAGATCTGCTCAAATATTAGATTTCAAAAATAAAGAATGGCTAAGGAAACATATCATCAAAACATCTTGTTTCAGAATTATTTTTGAATAAGATATTGTCGACCAAACTAGAAATGAAGATATAATTCCACAACTTAAACAAGGACATATTGAGGCTAATTTTATCTATTAAATAAGATACTCATAGTTAAAGAAAAAGATCATCGTAATATTATAAAAGATAGAAGAAATCAACTAAAAATTCAAAATCATCTTATAGTTCAAGAGAGAAACTTGTTCGAATGAGAAATGTTTTCTAAGTGTTTTTCTTAGAGTGTGATAGTCATTGTTATAATCAGCTTTGTAGATGCAATATCAAGTTTTAAACCTGTTGATTTAAACCGATAGTGGTGTAAGCGTGCCTTCAACAATCTGGGGTTGTTTGATTGTGTGGAGAAGACTGTTAGCAGAGTCAAGGTGTGTTGTTCCTTCAAAGTCTGGGGTTGTCATGATGATTGAGAAGACTGACTGGAGGTCGGGTGCTTTGTAATTAAGTTGTTTTAGTTGTTGATTAAAATTTCTTCTAAGTGAAAAGGATTGGATGTAGCCAAGTTATTGGTAAACCAGGATAATTACTTGTGGTCACTTATTTTGACTCCTTAGTTCTGTATTGCTTCTACTATAGTATCATCAAAGTAGAACAAGTTTATAAAATATTAAAAGTTATCAACTTAGTCAAGCACAATTGAAACCTCATTTTCGTGTTTGCACCTTTAGTTTCTACTTATTAGATGACAAAAGGTCAATGTATTACCTTTGTATTTAATTCTTGTACTATTGGCAACAATGTCATGGCATTTGATTCTTTTGTTTCAAGCAAATCCACATGTTTGAGTTATAGCATTAATGGTCATAATTATACATATGCATAATTATTAGGGAAGTTCTCCACAATTCATAAGTTACATAGCCAAAAAGTTTATCTATCCCACAAAAACGTGTCTCAAAAAACTAATATAAAACATTCATATCACTTGATCAATTTTGTAGAAGATCAAGGGAAGTTGACTGTTATTGACTTTCATGTCATCATACTCCTTTTAATATGCATTCCTTTTTTATGGATTGATTGAATGTCATGTCACAATTTTTGAGAAGTGACTTACATTTCTTGATATGTTTATTAATGTACACAACTTGAATTTGATAACCCTATGATTTGAATAGTAGTCAACATTGAAGACATTCATTATCTACATAAGCATTAAGAAATAAAGAGTTGGGTATTTGTAAAAAGAGTACCTTGACATCCAGAGGACATTCCAATTTCTTGTTTGATACTGTTTAATAACATACCAAAAGTTTCTAATCTTGTCAGGAAGTTTCCATAGTCTTAGTGTCAATGATAGATTTGATGTTGTCAAGGTCGTGATATTACAAATTTATGTCATACAATAATGTAAAAGATTGATTTTTTTTTTTATAAAAAGAAACTCAAATTCACAACTTACGTGTCATCTAATTATTTATGAAAATTTTAGAGAGGCTTAGTTGCACTTTTTGTCCCTATTATAGTGAAAATTGAAAGTAGTCCCATTTTGTTTGTCGCGCCGTTTTAGTCCCCAAACAAATTTTGAGTCAAATCATGATGAGTTGTCATTTTTTTAATGACGTGTCAATAAAAGGGTGAGGTGGCAGACCTTAGTGGAATAACTATTATTATATTAAGTTTTGATTAAAAAATTATTTATATTTTTAAAAACATTATTATAATTGTGACAATATTTTAAAAATAAATTTATTATTAAATTAAGTTAAAAGAGAAAAACATAAAATCAATAAACCTAAACAAATCAAAATAAAAAACATTCACTCATGAACCCTAAAATCATTCTGATCTCTTCCTCTTAACAACACGATCAACATGGCCTCCATCTCCCCTCAATGCGCTAACTCCTCTCAACAGTTTCATCAACCAACGCTCTAACTTGACCCACTCTCTTCGCCCTTGCAATTTCAGACACCTCAACCTTTCACTTCATTCACAACGACAGCCAACACTAAAATTAGCAGCTAACATCCCAAAACTACTATAAAGTAAATCCTTTCACAAATCTCTGCAAAATTCTCAAAAATAGGCTCAAACGCAAAAACACGGCACCCATTACGCTAGCCAGCAGCAAAATTTCATACCATACAACATTAAGACCTAACATCTACAACAATACCCATTTGTTCCCTCACTTTAGCCTTCTCAAGAACCCTCCTGAATAGTCATCCGAGATATCAGGTTTCGAAAAGGCTTCCCATTGTGAGCAATCTCACGATGTTGTTGTGTGGCTTTATCATGTAGATTTCCGAAATCGGAAAGCGAAAACAGAAACGGGTGAACGAACGCCTTCGACGATGGGGTGAGAAGTGAGGTATGATTTGATGCAATCGAAAGGGGAAATTGAATTGAGAAGAGGTGTGTATTGAGAGTAGAGGGAATTATGAGTTAGGATTTGAGGGAGAGGGGTAGGAATGCGAAGAATAGGAATAGTAAGAGGAGAGTGGAAGAAAAGAGTAAAAAGAGTACTTCAGAGAGAGTAGTGAGAGGTTTATCTTTTTTCCAGGCATTTTCCATGGAAATATGGAGATGTGGAGATGATTGAAGCTTCTTTCAGGCTGTGGAGAAATTGAATTTAGATCAATGGAGATTTCCTCTTTTGTTGAAAGCGATGGTATGGTAGTGTTGCTGATTTTTGTGTGTGAAGTTAGTGGTTTATGATTTTAGGTGTTTCTTTTAAACTAATTTAATATTAAATTTATTTTTAAAAATATTGTCACAATTATAATAATGGTTTTTAAAAATATAAATTATATTTTTTAATCAAAAATAATATAATAATGAGTTTATTCCACATAAGCGTTTGCCACGTCACCCTTTTATTGACACATCATTAAAAAATGACAACTCATCATGATTTGGACTCAAATTCTGTTTGGGGGACTAAAACTAGGGACAAACAAAATGGAGGGACTACTTTCAATTTTCACTTATAATAGGGAGACCAAAAGTGCAATTAAGCCAAATTTTAAATAGTAGATATGGATATAGTATATGAATCATTGCATTTTAACAATGTTAAGTCACTATATGAAGCACCACATTTTAAAAAATCTCAAATTTCATATGAAGTATTTAATAACTTACTTAAATATATATCTTTATACATTTTTTACCATTAAACTCATAACTTATGCAATAAATTCTCATAACTAGTACAAATATATTTAGTGTGTTTTTTATTGTTGTTGGAGTTGATAAATTTTTCTGTACTAGTTGCAATTCATTTCTTTAAATTATGGCTAGTACTTGTCTAATAGTTCATAGGTTGGGATAAGATACAGTAGTAAGTTGAAATAGAATATTAAATTTAGAAGTAAATTCCGGATGGAGTTTATGTGTAAGAATTTCATCTTTTCTATCTTGGCAACAAACTAGAGTTTCTAGTGGTCTGATATGAAACTTATAAGTGAAATGTATATAAAACACTTGGACTAAAGAGAATATACCAACAGGAATAAAAAATAAAACTGATATAAGTTTGAAAAGTGGTATTAAGAATGCTAATGTGTACATTGTTAAAATTATCTCTTTAATCAACTTTTAGTAATCCTCCTATACATTCCAGCTCTTGATCTGACTTGCTAGGGAGTTTAAATCGAGTGTCACTCTTAAGCTATATTTAAAAGTGACCTGTTATAAGTTTTTTTTGTGAGTTTTAAATTTATTTATGTCATGATTAAACATAATATGCTTGAGTAAGTGTAATAGTTGAGTAGCCTTCTCTAATCTTTTATGTTTCTTGTTCATAAGAGGTTCGACTATACACCTTGTTTTAAAACATTCATCTTAGTTAATGGTGGTCATGGAGATTTATGTTAAGGTTAATTTTTTTAAGCGACTAAATATTTTGCACATTGATATAAGTTGAAGGAAAATTGAATTTTAGTCCTTTAATTAATCTTTCATTTATTTATTTTTTAACATAGTTAGTTATATCGTAGTTGGATGAGTTATAATCGTTGAGTGAGAGTAATCAAAGGATGGCGGAGTTTTTAACTATTTGTTTATAAAAATATAAAACAGAAGGAAGTTTTTATTGTACTTGTTTAAATGTTAAATGGAAAGCACTACATTTGAGGAAATAAGAATCATTTTATTTTGTTTGGACATTCCAGAGTTTTACAAAGGATATGGTGATCGTTAACATGGAAGTGGGTGCATGGAAAAGAAGAAGTTTGTGACGATATAACAATGGCTATAGGGCATGATTCATGATATGGAAAGAGTATTTTCAATGTAATATTGTACAATAGTTTGTGTAATGACAATAAGAGATTTTGTTCCTATTTTTAAATGTAAAATGTTGAATAATAATTGTGTTAAAATGATAAATTTTTGTTTTACATTGGGGGACTTAAAATAGCTTAATATGAACCTTTATTATGGATCCCAAGAAAGACAAGTGTTTTATGTAGTGATCCTTCTAAAAAAGGTGGCCAGTGGTTCTCCAAAGGTAAACTCAATGGGCTAATGAAGTCTAAGATTCACTACTAGATATTTTTTTTAGACTCCTTTTCACAACAAATACTAATTTTGTTGTTGGAATATAGTAGATGATGTATATGTCACTTGTGATGATCATCAAGAAGAGATATGGGAGAATATTCAAGCATGAAATTAGAAAATAAAACGGTACAATTCATAGTTGTATATAAATAAGTTTTTGCTTTGCCAATTAATTTTACTTTTATAGTATCATTCGTATATGATAGTTTATATATTATCTGTCATGTAGTTATTCATTATTTTTTCTTTCAATAGTATCATGTCATAGGTGATCATCACTCCTTCATAAATCGGATTGGATAGTAACTCCTATAAAAAAAAGGTTGACGTGTCACACAGATGACAAAGTTGTTACGTAAGTATGAGGAGGGTGAGAAAGTTATGGTTGATTTTGATCATCAATTGGATACTATAGGTGATAATAGGAAAGCTTTCATTGGTCATGTGACTTCCCTTGCTCAAGACAAGTCAATATTTTGGCCAATGAATGGAATGAAGTACATGAAGATGTGAAGAACAAAATTGGACAATATCAATGTAATTTTATTATTATTGTTACTATTGTATTTATAGTAGTAGTGTTATATAGTAATCTCTATTTTGTTGTGTGTTGTAGGAGATATAGAAAGTTCCTATAATTAATTTATTAGGTTTAATTCAGTTTGGTCCCGCCATTTTAGCTGAATCGTGAAAGTAGTCGCTATTTTATTTTCCCAGTTTTGATCTCCAAACAGAATTTTGGTATAATTTATGAAGTTTCATTTTTATTTTTGCGTTTATAATGTCTCATGATTCTAGATGCAACAATTGTACTGACATCAAATCATAAATGATGTGGTGTGACTTAAAATGACCTTCATTAAATTTGGATAAATTCTATTTGGAGGATCAAAAATTCTTCTTTGTGATTAGCTAAATAGAAGAACCAAACTGCAATTAACCATTTATTAAAAGAAATGTTTTTCAATAAATGGGTGAGCGTTGGAGGGCATTTAAAGATACACAAATTAAGGTATATTTAAATAGTGGGGACTGATCACAATCTCTTGTTGATATGGTGTTCTTTTATTGACGCGAGGAAAAATATGGCAAACATTATTAAGAATCAAGAGGATCCTTCATTTCATGTTAGTTGTATTATGATTTGGTTGCCGATCAATTTTTTTTTAATACTATCTTTAATTGGTGTGTTATTTACATAGGAGAAATAAAGAAGACGCAAATGATTCAATCTTTTTAATAAGTACCCATCGATTGTCTCGTTGGGATATGCATTTCTGGACAAGAGGATGATGCAGAAGAAATTAACAAAGACAAGAATCAGTTGTAGTTTCCAAGTTCAACCATTACCATCTTCACCATCACCGCCATGAGAGGTGGAAAAGAGTCTGGCAAAAACTGTTAATAGAGTAAACATCAAGAAACAAGTCTTATTGTTGAAAAAATTGTAGTAAATATGTAACTCTAATTTTATAATCACACAATTGATGCATCACACTTTATCTAAGTATATATATATATATATTATATATATATAAATTACAATTGTATGTTGTAGGATTCTCTTGCTTGTTGAATAAACATCTCAAGGAACTCCTGTTCCAAAAGGATGTCAAGATATCTTGACGGAAGTAGGGATGGGAATAAGCTAGGTCGTCCGTCAGGGGCCTATGGCCTGACCTACTTATGGCCTGACCTGGCCTATTTAATAAACAGGCTAGGCTCAGGCTGTTTTTAAAGCCTATTTATTTAAATAGGTCAGGCTCAGGCTTATAAAAAAGCCTATTAGCCCTAACAGGCCGACCTATATATATTTTATTATTTATTAATATTATTATTATTATTATTATATTAATAATATATTATTTCCTATTTTAAATTCTATCAATTAGGCAATCACTTAGTGAGCATTCCAT
The DNA here is from genome assembly GCA_002896215.2 of Cicer echinospermum. NCBI lineage: Eukaryota > Viridiplantae > Streptophyta > Magnoliopsida > Fabales > Fabaceae > Cicer > Cicer echinospermum. Next base: position 8,092 of record PGTU02007733.1, read on the forward strand.
ATTCTCGTTCAATTAGTCAATCAGTAGTCGTAATAATGAGTATGTTTGTTTCATATTTTTTAAAAATTATTTTAAATAGGCTTCTAGGCCAGGCCAGACTTTTAAAAAGGTCAGGTCAGACCGAAAAAAAAGCCTATGATAGGCCGTAGGTCAGATTAGGCCTAAAAATAAATCGTAGGCAGACTCAGGCTGTTCAAATTCTGACTGGCTATTCACCACCCTAGACGGAAGCATTAGGCGACTCTGAGTTCTAAGTCGTGTTTGAGCGATTGGCTGAGGTGTGGGGATTCGATATATTTGGATCACATTCTCGTTTATCCTCTACGCCACATGTTATGAGTAGTGACAAATAGAACATAAAAGTAAGACTAAGATGATTAGAGAGGAAGTGATGCAAGATATATATTATGGCTTTCTCTCAACAATATAAGAAATTTCTCAATTGTTCTCCTAATATCCATTTGATGCAAGCATAAAAGGTAGTTATTCTGGTGTACACCTATATAGACAGAGTATGATATCTAAACATTGTGATTATATATGATAGGTCATATATCACATTGTGGCATATGCTGGTGTGTCAATTAGAGTCCATATACATAATCACTTCTAAATAATGATAGGTTATGGTGTGGTTACCAAGGTTGATGCAAACGCTCAAGTACTTGTATGCCACTGATGAGGTGACCAAAGTTAAGTCACACAGTTAGTCTCAACATTTATTTCATGGCCAAAAGACTTTGTGCGACTTATTTCAATAAGGTATCATTACACGTGTATTTCCCTACTTACACTTGAGCTCTTTTAAATATGTTGACTAGTATATTATTTTATGATTTAGGATGTTGAGGTATCAAAAGAAAGATGATGTTCATGCACCTCCCTACAAAAGCAAAAAGTTATCAATTAAATATATTGAACAATTGATGGTAATGACAATGAACATGTAAAACCTTTAGACTTGAAGTTGGAAGATGGTGGAACTATTTTTTTCCCTTCATTGAAAGATATTATGGAGTTGTGTATGGGTGAAAAATAATTATGCAAACTCACCATGTTACAAGTTTGGCCAACGTAAGTATGTTTATTTGTAAATTTGGTTAAATTATATGATTTTATTTATATGAAATAATGTTTCATATCCTAGGTATCTACATTTTTTTTGTATCGACTTGGGAAAAAGTGAAGTGTACGGATTTATTAATCCAAGTTTCGTTCATAGCGAAAATGATTCAACTAATACTCAAGTCCGCATTCAAAATAAGTTGTACGAGAGAAAAAAAATAGTTTATTACCTAGCACCTTATCTCATAGAGTATGTATTTGTCATTTATAGTTAGTCGCTCATAATAAAGAGAATTAAATATAACATTTATTTAATTGTTTGTGTCGATACATGTAGTTGTCATTGAGAATTGCTTATTATTAATCCTAAGAAGTTTAATGTAGTATTTCTATGTTCATTGGGAAGGAAGTCAGATGAAAAAATATGTCACATTGTCAGTTTGTAAGTTTTAATTTATTTATTGTTCATAAATTTTGTGATAAGTTTTATAACATAATTTTAATAAATATTTTTCTATTGTAAAGCTTTTGAAGGTTATTGCAAAGTTTGAGAATTAAACGGAAGTTAACATGATAGTTTTCTATAATTAAGTTATTTCAATGAAAAATTTCATTTTATAGTATTATTAAATATTTGTTATAACATTTTGAAATTCATTTTTAGATCAGAGACGCTTCAAATCATGAGTGTGCTAATTGTCATGATACATATGTTGACATTATAATCTGGTATTATTGATTCTAGAAGCAAATATATAATTTTTTCAAGTTGTATTTTGATTGTGTTTTTTTACGTTGTACGATATTATAATCCTTTTCAATATTTAATCATAATTTTATGATTTTAGATAATTCATCCGGATCACTTAAAGGAGTTAAGAAAGATGTGTGAATTTCATTTTAGAAACTAATTGAAGAAAACGACATGGTTTTAAATATGTGTATTGACTATTGTTACACAACATTGTGATTTGTAATTTGTTAGATTATTCTATACTTTATATTTTTATATGAATATTTGGTTGTTAGATGACTATAATAATTGTGGTTGAGTAAAAATTTGATTTGAAATTCGGTACAAAATATGATATGCAAGGGGTCATGAAGAAAATGACGACATATTTAATAAAAAATAATTATTTTAACTCGATTAGAAGCACATATGATTTAACAAATTTTTTTTATTAAGTATCAGTGGTGTAGACGCATTAAATATATCTATTAAGTCAGTTATTCAAAGAGACCGACTTACAAACTCTGTTAAAAGATAATTTGATGAACATAAATTTGTAGGCTATTACCGTCGAGAGGTATAGTATATATACCTACTTAATTTTGGACAGTGTCTTCTTTAAGTCGTTCTCAGAGAAAGTAACAAAACACTTAGTTGTTGTATTTAAGATCGATTTTCATTACATTAATGACTGACATAAAACTTATTTAAACCATGTTATTTTAACTAACTTACAAATATAAAATTAGCCACCTAATTTATAATATTTAGAGTTATAATTGATTATGTACTCGTGCATTGTTTTAGAAATATTCTGCCACTTTAAAAGACTCATAGTATTTAGAGTTAAAAAAAAATTCTCAGTACAATGCAATATTATGAGAAATGGTAAATGAAAATTTAGAATTATTTGTGAAACTATTTGTTAAAACAACCCATAAGCATTTGTGAAGCCGTTCTTTTTTAAGAATATAATACAATGCAAAAAATGCATGATCATGCATGTTCGAAACTGATTTTACTTTTGTTTGAAATTTGGAAAAACAATTGAAGTTAAAATGCAAAAGGGAACAAAGAATAAAGGGGGAAAATAGAAAATGCAACACCCGAAAGTAAATCATGCAAAAATATTTAACTTAATTGGAAAGGGAAAATAAAGTTGATACAATTTTTGAACTTAAATGGTTTATCCTAAAAACATATTTTTAAAGGATAAGGAAGAAACTATAAATTGTTTACAAAAATAGAAAAAGAAAAAGAAAGAAACTACAAACAGTATCTCTTGGGTTCTATCTCATTAAAAAACTTAATCTCTTTATTTTAGCAAAATTTAACTTTGATCTCTCTATATTTCAAAATTTGAATTTCTAATCTCTTTATTATATATTTTATGGAACTTTTTATAGTTTTAATGATTTGGATGTTTCAATGAAGTGTCATAAGTGTGAGATATTTGCCAAAATAATATTTGGAAGGTTATATATATATATAATTTCTGAAAAGAAAATTTATATGGTTTAGCTGTTGTACCATGTGGTAGAAAATAGAGACTAACTATTAGGGATGACAATTAAACCCAGACTCAGTGGGTACCCACAAAAAAATTCACAATGGTAGGGTAAAATCTGCATGATGGGTATGGGCATGGAGACGGGTAATAACCCGCAAAATTAAGCGGGTACGGGTACTATAGTACCCACCCCGCCCCGCACCCGCACTTATATAAATATATTATTTATTTATTTACTTATTATATTAATGTTTAGTTTAATTAATTATTTTCTTTTATGTTTTAACATCTATTAATATCATTGAATCACTACAATATTTATAATCGAAAGATAACCGTTTGCAAACTTTTTAAGAATCTGATTATGATAAATATGTAAATAATTGTAATTTTATAACTAATAGTTATGTCTTATTAATCGTGACTTTATAATTATACTTGCAACTTTGTATCAATTATCTCAAATAATATTGTCGTATAACTTGCAAATTCATAAAATATAATTATATGGATATTTAAATATGTATTGTAACGAGTGTTCATTTGAAATGTTTGAGTTATAAAATATTTTGGTTTATAATATTTTATGATTGAATTTAAGATATTTGAATAATTTTTAAATTTAATCACAACAATATAATTTATTTATCAATTTTTTTAGTTAAAGCGTGGGTAATGGGCACGAGCACTTAGGTACTCAGAGGGTAAGAGTACGAGTATTAAAGTTGATACCCAAGAGGATACGGGCACAAGTATGAGTATTTTTTTTTTAAATCGCGGGTTTGGGGACGGGTACTATAGTACCCTACCCATTGCCATCTCTACCAACAACCCATGAAGGAAAGAGTTGTATGCTTTGGTCAACACACTAAGCATTATTATATTGTGTCATTCACTTAACGTTAGTAGCATAAATTGCTTTCTTTTGAATATTGCAGAAATCAAAAACTGTTTCTTTTTCATCAAGTGATATTAGTTTGATTTTAAACTTAATTGCAGTTTTAGTCCCCCTATTTTAGTTAAATTGTAAAAGTAGTACTTCATTTTATTTGTCCCCATTATTGGTCCCCAAACAGAATTTTGGTCCAAAATTTGATGAAATTTCATTTTTTTTATGCGTTTATTTAAGTCACAGAATGCCTCAAGATCTCGTGGTGCAACAATTGCACCTGAAATCTATGATCACAAATGGCGTAGTGCGGCTTTAAAAAATGACACTTGATCAAATTTTGGACCAAAATTCTGTTTGGAGGACCAAAACTGGAGAGAAATAAAATGGGGGACCCCTTTTGTGATTCAGCTAAAATAAGGGGATCAAAACTGCAATTAGCCTTGTTTTAAATAGAGACATATTATATATATAAAAAAAACGAGTATGCAAATTATATTTACATGAGTCGAAGTTCTATCAAAAAATATTTTAGAGTCATTTGATTTTTATCTAGTGCACGAGAGTAATTGAGAAAATTTATTATATAAAAATAATTGATCACAAGTTTGATGTGAAGTGTCAGTTTATGTTAAGGTTCCAAAGTTCTTAAGGTATTTGTCGTTAACCACGTTTGCATATAAATATATAGATTGTGGAGCAAATCAAACATAAAACTCAATGTGATATACACGCTTTAGAATTTATTGGCAACTTTCATTATCATCAATTTCATTGTCTTCTTATTCAAGAATTGCCAACATATCCTCAAAAAAGATCAAACAATGAAACGATGAAATATGACACATCACAATCCTTTATTGTTAGTTATGGTATAAATTTTTTAATTAAATAATATTAGTTATATATTAAAATATAATAAAATAATATATTATAAAATTTAACTTATTAATTTCCAATTCCTATGATATATGGCCAAAATCTAATTTTATACATAACAGTTGAAAAAAATTACAAAATCATAAATCAAGATGAAATATATGAATTATATGATGACTTTATAAACTAATTATATAAAAAAATCAAATGATTTGACGGTGTAAAAAACACCATTAATTATGCTAGATCCATACCATAAACCTACCCAAAACCATCTTCTTGAATTCTATTCAACCTATACTTCTTAAAATACATGCCTTAAAAAACAAACTTTTATAGCTATGCCAGTACCATATGCATAACCATCACCACAAGTATCTAATGAAATACATGAAAAAGGATGTTAAATCTGCTTCACCTTTTACTTCTATGTATGAAGAGGTATACCATTTGCAGAATGAGAACATGCTCTCAATTAGGGTTCCATTTTGTTTCGGTATTGAATTTTTGTCTTCATTTGAAGAAAATTTAATACATTTTATAATATTATTTAATATTTTAATCTTTTTTAAAATATTATAATTTCAAAAGCCAAGATTTTGAAATTGAAAGACCAAAAGATAAATATTTATAAAATTAGAAAGTCAAAAGTGCATTTAAGCCTTTTTTTTTTTATGAGATAGAACAGAATATGCTTAAATATATGTTTTGATCACCGTAAATTAACACTATTTTGATATTCGTCTTTGTAATTTTTTTCTTTTAAATTTAACTATTTAATTAATTTTATTTTAAAATCATCTCTACAGTCAAATTTACATCGACCAAATATATATACTTTTTTTTTCTCCATTTACTATTTCATGTTTTTAACCGTAGGAGCAATTTTAAAATAAAATTAAATTCAAATTTAAAAGAAAAAATTACAGTACCTAGACCAAATAAATATATATTTAATAAATAGAATAATAGTGAATACAAATAAATTTGAAGATAAATAAAATCTTGAGACTGTGCGGCTCTGTGATGCGAAGTCGAAACTGTGTAGTTGATGCAAATTATGAAAAACTGAAGAAAATGTTAGGTGAAAATGAAAAACTCAGATATGTTACATGCTTAAATTGTATGGCAAGGATAACAACGTAAATACCCAACAAGAACATAAAAGAGGAGGAAAATGTAGATAAGTGATGGCAAATGTTTTTGCTTGTTGAAGAAGATTCTCCTTGATTATAAATAAAAAGATAATTGAAATGTTAATATATCTTATTAAAAATTTAATTGAAATGTGTAAAATCTAAAAAAAATAGGGTTAACCAAGTCTTACTAACAATGAAGCATTTTTAGGACATTAATGAACAAAATGAAAGCTATAATCAAAATGCACATATATACCAATAACTTCATGAGTAAGAAATTGTGAAAACAACTCATCACCACCATCAAAACCCACGACCAAGAACATAAGAAAGGAATAAACTTTTTTATTTCTTTACAAACATAAACACTAAACAACCTTACACGAGATGAATATTAAGTTCATGAAAGAAAAATGTTGAAACATTTTCCAAAACCCATACATTTGATTTCGGTCATGAGGAGAAACTAAGAAAATGTTTTATTTCAATGAAACTTTGTTCAATAGCACCACAAAAGTGAGATAAAACAACTTTGAATATTAATAACCCCTATTGTGTGTTTTTACTTTGTTTCAATGAAAAGAACGGGTTTATCATATAGAACGGTTGTTCTACTACAAATTTTTCTTAAAAAAGACAAATTCAATGATAATGGTTCTAATGTGTTCCTTAATTGAATTTTTATAAAATGTTCTTGTTAGTATCTACGAGAACATTTTTATCCGTAAATAGACTCTAAAATTTAGTGTATTATCACAACAAAAATTAAAAATTGTTGCCTTTCATATCATACGGTCTTTTAACCATAAAAAATATAGACATTATACGTAGTAGGTTTTGACCAAGTAAAAATAGAAGGGAGGAAAAGTGAATTTTTGTTCCTTTCTCTTCCTTTTGAAACAATCAATCTTCACTTAAGAATAATATTTAAATCAAAATATATAATTTAGGTTACATTAGTCTTTTAGTTCCTTAATTTATTGTTTAGAAATCCCATAATTATTTTTTGTTTTGTTTTATTTCCTTAATTATATTTTTGTTAGTCAAGTTGATCATTTTTCGTTAAATTCTACCCAAAAAAACATTATGTTTTGTCATTTTCTTCATCCCACTCATCTTCAAACTTATAAATTCATGATCTCATTCAATCTAAAAACCCATACACTTATCAAACTTATGATTGTCAAACCCATAAAGTATCAAATCCATAACATTTCAAACTTAGAAAAATGAACAATCCCTAAATCAATTATTCTTCTTTAGAATTTCCCTATGTATCAACAAATTCATTCTCACATTTTTTTAAAATAAAAATAAATAAATTTATTATCTTCATCGCCTACATCATCATCCAAACCCAGAAATTCATCACTCATTCAATTAAAAGATTCATCAAACCCATAAATTTTGAATTTAACCTCAAAACCAGAAAAACACATCAAATCCAAACCTTTCAAACTTAAAAAAAGGGAGAGATGACATCAAATTAATGTTGAGCATGAACTCCAAATACGACCTTAAAATAAAAAGAATATGTAAGCCAAACACACGCGCATAAAACACCGAGGAAGAAGTACGTGGGGATGAGGTTTAGACATTTTTATGGGTTCAACCTATCCATGCTAAGGAAGTAAGGTCGGAAACTTTCAACTAACCAAGATGCGCTATTGCATGATGTGGATAGTGAGGATAAACTACTATGGTGCAAGAGTAGGGATGGAGTGTTCAAATTTAAATCAATGTACATTAATTGTGTCATAGAGGAACTAATAGATAATACTCACCTACGCAAAGAAGGAAATTGGATGATCATATGAAACTTGAAGGTTTCACATGAAATTAAGTTGTTTATGTGGTAGTTTGCTAGAGGATGTCTTCCTACTAGAGTGAATCTTCAACGCAAACAAGTTAGTTGCCCTAGTATTTGTCCTTGTTGTAACTCGTATGACAAAACAAAATGACACCTATTCTTCAAATGCGTGCACACAAAAGCAATTTGAAGAAGAGAAATGTTATTTAAACACATCTTTAAACATATATACAAATACATATACCGTATACGTATACAAACATAAAGACGTATACATACTTAGGGATATTTTAGTCATTTTAGTGATTTTCATTCTATTCCTCAGAAACCCTTTATTTCTCTTTCTCTCTTCTCCATCTTCTTTGTTTCTCCATCTTCTCTGTTTCTCCATCTTGTTCTCCATCATTCCATCTTCTTCTCTTCTTCTCCATATTGTTTTCTTCGTTTCTGTATCTTCGTCGTTGTCGATTACATACGATTTTTCAGCCGTTCGCTCGTTTGGTGCATTCGATTCTGCCGATCTTTCTGTCGTTTTCTTCGTTTGCTCCATATTCGATCTGTGCACTCGATTTTGCTTGTTGTATTTTCATTGTAAGTTTACTTTTCCATATCATTAGGGTTTTTTGTTATTGATTTAGGGTTTCTATTTTTGCTTATCCGTTTAGGATTTTTGATTTTTCGGGTTTTTATTTTTGGCTTCTTCGTTTCTATTTTTAGTTATTGATTTAGGGTTTCTATTTTAGCTTCTTCGTTAGGATTTTTTATTTTTTAGGATTTCTATTTTTGACTTCTTCGTTTTTATTTTTTGTCTTTTTCGTTTAAATGCTCATTATTATTATTATTATATTATTATTATTATTATTATTATTATTATATTATTATATTATTATTGATTATCTATATTATTATTATTATTATTATACCTTCAAGGTAAATTGCTAGTTTTTGAATGTTGGAAGCAACCAAGTTATGAAGTTCTTGACTTGGCCAAACATCACTTTGTATGCCGAAATAGTAACCAAACAGAATGTTAATATAAATGTTGACTTGATATTGAAGTATGTTTTTGTCTATTATTTCAATTTAGAAACATTTAGTATCATAAATGAGGTATTTTATTAAAATGTTAATATTTTGGTATTTATTTTTATGCAGTTCTGATGCTTTAACACATGGCACCGACAAATGACAAAAATGTAAGGAATTTATAAATTTGTTGTATTTGTATTGTTGCAATTTATTTATCAATATTAACCATATATTCATACTTTTTCGATATGTGCGAGACATGCTTGTTTACCAAATTTGTTGCATGAAATCAACCTTCATTTGACAAATGCAAATCGAACTCAAATTATGACAACTCCATTCAAATGGGTTTTAGATATGCCAAAAAATTTACAAATTTCTGGTGCTTTATTGTCGGAGTTGACTAGTAGGCAGGATGGACGTAGTGGGGGATTTAGGATTAGAGGTAGGATAGTTAATTTTATTCCAAGTGACGTATGTTTTGCTATAGGACTACCAATAGTAGGTGAGTCTTTGAAAGAATATGAAAATGAGGAATATGATACATTGTTGTTGTTTAGAGGAAAAGAAGTAACTTGTGAAATGATTGGTGTGTTTCTTCACATGTATCGTATGCACATAGTCAATTTTTGTAGACTTTATATACTCTTCGCCTTTGTCGAGTTCTATTTTCCCCCAATCAGGAAATCGAGTAAATACTCGTTATATTAAAATACTTGATGATCTAGAGTTTCTGCATAGCTACAATTGGAGTGTTGCGGTGTATAATGTTTTAGTTGAAAGTTTAAGTAGGATTGAAATTGTGGTGAAAGATGAGAAGGTAGATTCGCAAACACACATATATAACAGGTTGTGCAACTGCCCTACAAGTATATATTTAATATCATTTTATGTCACCATCTTCTATCTTGTATTGTCTTTAAATTAAAATACATCTATTAAGTCCTTAATATTTGTATTAGATCTGGGAGTTCAACCACTTGTCATTGGGTGAAGCATCTGTTCCCAAGTTTAGTTTCCCGAGATTTTTGAACTGGTCAATCTTACAATGTCAGAAGAAAACAATATTAAAAGAATTTCAAAATAACATGATAAGCATTTATATTATTTAATTGTTTAAATTATTTAATAATAATGAGTGTGTTTCAATTGTTTTTCGCTTTGCAAGATAATTGAAGAGTTAACTGCCACAAATGAATAACTTGAATTTGACATGGTAAATGAAGCATTGCATGAACAAGAAAATCAAACTGTACGTTATGTTGATTATCAACGATTGGTGGCGGAGAATAGACAGTCCAAAGAGAAGATTTCAATTCTTGAGGGTGAGGTAAAATTGTTGAAAGAAGAATTGTGTAAACGTCAACCAATGCATGAATCCGATAATGAATTTGATGGTATGAATATTGAATTTTTTTTGTTTATCAAATATTTATGATATGCAATTAGACTTGTTAATAACATACTATTTGTCAACGGAAGAAATAAGTGTGTTATGGGCATATTTTGAGTTTGTGGGGGGTTCTCTATAGCGATGTAGTTGGTGGGGTTTGAACTGCACTTTTTGCCGGTATTTTATCTCTTTCTTTCTTTATGATTAAGTAAGGATTTAGATTTGGTTGATTAAGTTGTGTAAGAATTGCTGAAGTTATGTAGTTCAGATGAATTATGTCTGAAAATTCAAATTTGAAGTTAAGTTTAATTATCTTCAAATGATTTTAAATTTATTGGCAAATCATTTCCACCTTCAAACATTCAAATTGATTTTAAATTCATTAACCAAGTTGTTCACAATATTAACCATGTTACTTAAAGCCTAACCAGATTTATATTTTGTATGATAAGAATGACCATTCTGTTTAAATCCATTAACCAAGTTGTGCAAGGAATTAACCATATTATTTTAAGTCAATAACCAGATTCATATCTTGTTTGATTTGAATGCCCAAGTTTTCAGTTCGATTTCATTAACCAGGTTGTTCACAACATTAACCATTTTTCTTTAAGCCATTAACCCGATTTATATTTTGTCTGATAAGAATGACCAAACATTATGTTAAAATCCATTAACCAAGTTGTGCAAGGAATTAACCATATTATTTTAAGTCATTAACCAGATTTATATCTTGTTTGATTTGAATGCCCAAGTTTTCAGTTCGGTTTCATTAACCAAGTTGTTCACAACATTAACCATGTTTCTGTAAGCCGTTAATCCGATTTATATTTTGTCTGATAAGAATGACCAAACATTATGTTAAAATCCATTAACCAAGTTGTGCAAGGAATTAACCATATTATTTTAAGTCATTAACCAGATTTATATCTTGTTTGATTTGAATGCCCAAGTTTTCAGTTCGGTTTCATTAACCAAATTGTTCACAACATTAACCATGTTTCTGTACGCCATTAACCCGATTTATATTTTGTCTGATAAGAATGACCAAACATTATGTTAAAATCCATTAACCAAGTTGTGCAAGGAATTAACCATATTATTTTAAGTCATTAACCAGGTTGATATCTTGTTTGATTTGAATGCCCAAGTTTTCAGTTCGATTGTATTAACCACGTTGTTCACAACATTAACCATTTTTCTTTAAGCCATTAACCCGATTTATATTTTGTCTAATAAGAATGACCAAACATTATGTTAAAATTCATTAACCAAGTGGTTCACAACATTAACGATGTCTCTGATAAGAATGACCAAACATTCTGTTAAAATCCATTAATGACAAAAAAGTGACAAATGTGATAAACCACATGCATGATTATCATACAATCCATTTACTTGACTGTTTGTTGCAACAAAATATCATATAAAAAATTGATAAAATATTTACATTTTATCACATAGTTGTGCTGAATTGTGACAAAAGATCCAAGAATGATGTATTACCTCCAACCTGAACAACAACATACAATAAGTTAGCACAATCTTACATATAATAATACAACCACACACTCAGTCATAAATTCAAATACGAACCAATGTGTTACTTTCGATAGCTTCAATAGATGATTCTATGCAGATGTTACTTTCATTATGATTTCTCACTATTTCAGTATTGTTCTCCTACAAATTTCAATAAACAAAAAAGAAATATTTTAATATAATATGTACATGATGGATTCATAATTTCTGGACGAAAAAAACTTACAAAGGTAGTCTCTCTGTCATCACGTTGATTGGATTGATTCCTTGACCTCTTTACGATTTTTTCAACTACAGATATTTTTCTTTTTGATGGAGGACGACCTTTACGCTTGACCCGCAAAGGACTGTGAATTTCATTATCATTGTTTGGACTTGAAGCATCAATAGAACTTCTTTTAACCTTGTTAATCGTAGTATCCATGGTGGGCACATTAGAATTAAATTGATGTAATATTTCATGAAGTGCCTTAGTCGCATCTTCAGACTCTGCAGCTACTTCAGCAACTTCATAGAAATGCTTGCACAATTTGTCAAACATGTCCATTTGTGGCTTCAATTCTTTCACACCATAACTGCTCTTAATATATGAATGTTTCCTTTTAATATTTTTCTTCCACCTTGTTAAGATATACTTATTTGACACATTTTTAACTCTCTCTTGAGTACACACAGATAACACATGGCAACACAAAATACCTCTAAACTCAAACAACGAACATTCACAGTTGACATCATTATTTTCTCGATTAAACACAACTTTTAAAACACGTTCTTTTGGTTTGTCTCCAATTGACACTTCCTCCAACACATGGTATGTAGCAAAGGAACCCTCCACGATATACAAGGAAGCAGCACAATTCATTTTAGATCTAAATTCTGTTTGAACTTCCTTAAATTTGGCATGAGTATATTCACCTTGGAATTGCTTTTCAATTGACGAGTTTGACCCACAAGAAATTGTAGTATCCATCGAATTAAAATCTGCTTCAAATTCTTTTTCTGCTCGACTTCTGAGAGCATTATCATATTGTTTTACAAATTGATTTAAACTTGTCGTTGAGTTGATATAACCATCAAAGAAAGAATGTATACTCTCACTTCGCTGTGTAGTAGACATACCTGCCCAAAAATATTTCCTTAGCAAGGTTGGTGCCCATCTATGACGTTCGTTATACAATCCATTCAACCAATCATTTTGTTGAAGCTCAAATTTTTCGATGAAAGAACACCATTTTTCTTCAAATGCCTCTTTTGTGACTGTGTCATAAACCGCCTCTTTCAATGCAAATTTAATCTTTTTATATTCACTATATTGACCGAGCTTTTCAGGAATTTTTTTCATTATATGCCATAAACACCATCTATGACGAGTTGTGGGAAAGACTAACTCAATGGCATTTTTCATAGCCTTGCATTGGTCAGTCACAATACCCAAAGGGGCCTTTCCTAGCATACAACGAAGCCATGATTTGAAAAGCCATACAAATGAATCTGTATCTTCACCTGACAACAGTCCACATCCAAGTAATGTTGATTGACCATGGTGATTCACACCAACAAACGCAGCAAAAGGCATGTCATACTTATTAGTCAAATATGTTGTGTCAAAAGTCACAACATCTCCAAAGTATTCATAAGCAGCTCTACTTCTTGCGTCAGCCCAAAACACATTCCTTACGTGAAAATCATCATCCAAATCTATGTCATAGAAAAAATCTGAATTTTGTTCCCTCATTTGGCAAAAATAGCTTATCAAGGCCTTTCCATCACCTTCTTTTCCTATTGCGCGTCGTTCCTTGTTAACATAATTCCTCACGTCTCTTTCACAAAATGGTACGTTTTCATGTCCTCCTGCATCTTTAACAAGAGATTGAAATGTCTTGTTGTTCCTCACTCCTGCATCATCATTGATTTGTATTGTTCTCTTTACATGCAAATTCATTTTCTTGTTAGCTTTGAACAACCTTGCCTTTGTAGGACTCGTCTCGTGAGTATGACCAGGTTCAAATTTTGTAATGTACCATAATTCATCTTTATCCAACTTAATAACAATCTTGGCAGGACAATTATTTACCTTAGTTGGAAGTGTTTTTAACGTACACGAAATTTTTGACACTTTAGACCCCTCTCTTGAGCATGATAAAATTAAATAGCAGGGCTCCCCATCTTGCCCTTTTCTTGAAGATCTAATCTTCCACCCAAAACCCTTTCTCGAAGCATACTCTTCATAAAATGATTTGACTTCTTCTAAGCAAGAAAAACACATCCCTGTTGCAGGCTCCCAACAACATGCGTTGTCATCATCATCAAGGTTGTAAACCCTGATACCTTCATCTTCAATAGTACCACAATCCATGAAGTTTCAATTGATAGTGCAAATATCACACAAAAACTACAAAAAATAATTCAATCTGATCATTAGCCACCTATGGTACTTCATTAACCAATAATTTTTACACTATTAACCAGAAACAAAAAATTAGAAAGACCTAGAATTTAAACACTACTAATCACATAATATGAAACTTAATATTTCAAATATGATAAACATCATTGATTAAAAGTGATGAAACTTAATATTTAGACAAAAATAATTAATATGATTGATTAATAGTT
>PGTU02007734.1:0-12714 GCA_002896215.2 Cicer echinospermum
AAGAAAATCTATTTTTTTTTTTTGAATTAAAACTTTTATATCAAATTTAGGATCTCACATTTCTCAAAATTTAAACTTTTCCTTTTATAAAAGAGTAGGTTTTTCATAAAAGAGTTGTTTCTAATTAAATAAATAAATACAACTTATGACTCTCATTTATGGTATCACCTACCAGAGTGAGCTTCTCCCAAACATGAACTTCAAGACTCATTAACCTATAATAATTGCAATTTCACAAACGCAGGGCCAAGTCAGTCAAACACAAACAACAAAGGATGTGAGTTTTGAGATCATGTTAATAGTATAGTTAAATAGAAGGACACATGAAACAATATAATAGACCTATCATATTCCACTAATGATATAATATATTAATAGTATCTTCTTATCATTAGTCACTCAAGTAATATCTCTCATTATATAGCATCAAATCATCTAATCGTAATTATTTCATTTCAACCCATCATCACAATTAAAACAGATCACAAGGAAATGCATGCTACGTACGAGCTTAGACTCCTACTTCGATTGTCGGTACCATTATACTATGAGTACTTGGAGTTACTTTATATTCTCATAACTATTTATATTCATCATACCTCATAACTATTAAAACTTATCACAAATTTATCACATATCAAATTATATCGATGCACATCTATTACACATAAAATTATCACCAATGCCATTATTTTTTCATCACATCCTTATAAACTTCAGCTCAATCAAGCATTATACATAAATTCTATTCGACAGTCATTATCACATTTATCAATATCACACATTTAAAATTAAATCAAAATCTAAAATATGTCAATATACCACACATTTCATGAAGTTAATAATCAAACTTATAATTTACACATTTTAATTTTCCATATCCATTCGTTCCATTAAGTAATTTTCACTCAAAAGAAGTATTACGTACGTAGTGGCCCGGAATGGAATCCGTTTGGAACTCCGGTTTTTTCGTTCATTCTAAATATATTATATTGAGAAATCAACCGCTCTCTAACACCGTTACCTTATTTGGAGCTTTACACAAAATATGTTCGAGAGGCAATGTCTTTGTTCTTTGATCTTTGTCCTTCAATGCGATCTAACTCGACATTTATGGGGTAAAGCATCGAAAAAATTGAGCGGAAATTTCTAAAACTAAATTGATTACTGGTCACGGACAACTTACCATAAATACTAAACCAAATCAACTAGTATCATAGCACTTACGGTCGTTTTGGCGTTGGTTTCACTCAAATCGGGCTTACGGTGAAGGAGAACAGTGCAAAATAACGAATTCTACAAACGAAGAACTCGTTTGTAGAATTGACTAGAAAATTGCAGTTTTTAAAATCTAGAAAATTGTGTTTAATTGACTAGCTAAATAAGTAAAACAACATATAGAACTTTAGACGAAAACAGATAAACTTTTCAGGAACAGTTATCGACCACCGAGGCCAAACGATAGTCTAATTTGTTGTGTTTCCTGATTTCCTTATCCTTCCAAGCCGCTGGCGTAGCATCATTCTGATTAGTCACATAAAATACACTTCCAAAGACCATTTAATTTTCAAAATTATACCTATATTTTTTAAAATAGTCTCATAAAATTACTACCATAGTTAGATAATATGTCCAAATAATAAAAAAAATAAATATACATCCAATATTTTATAATTACATTTACTAAGATAATAATAGATAAAGTGATAAATTAAAATCACAATGTGGACCTAACACCAGGAATTATTACTTAAAAATAAAGGAAAAATACGAAATATGTCTAAGTACTACTTTATTCTTCAAAAATACGAATTATTATGTAAAATAAAATAAATACTTAACCAATAATTATATATTTAGAATTAATTAAATATAATTAAGTGTATATTTAATATTAATCAAACACACAAGAAAATGTCACATTAATTACCAACTCACGTATGAACGTAAAATCGTATAAATCTTATTTTCTAAAATATTTACACTAAAATACTATTGTTTTAAGGAAAATATATAAAATAATAAAATATAATATTTATTATTTACATCACTCATTTAGTCAAATATGTACAAATTAACATATCTTAGAAAATACACATATAAAGAAAGTTAATCATAAAAATAATCAACATATATTCTCAAACAATTTTAGTACCAAATTAATTATATAAATTCCAATTTAATTAATACAATAGTTTATTATAAAATTTGGGGTGTTACATCCAACTCCGATCGATCTTCTGGGTGTTGGATGAGTTCACAAATCATGTTTAATTTTGTCCATTGAATATGCATGAATCTATAGGAATTCGCTCACCTATCAATTTATATTGTGTTAATTCACAACCACAAGATAAACCGTATGTTTTACTAAGAGAGCTACTGATGACTCTTCATCATATGCATATTTTTTATTTTTTTAGTCTCATTTATCTTTTATTCATAAGTTAGTTTAAGTACTTATTTATATATGTTAGACTTTAGTCCTCTTAATCCTAGTTTTGACATAATTAACAAACATACAATGTTCATACATCATATGATAAATCTAACATTTCAATTGAGCAAGATTTCAGGAACACCAATCCAATCCTACACACTTGGAACAAATTGCTTGGAACACAAGAAATCAACAAAAGTTGATTATTCACTGAGTAAATCGATTGGGAAATCGATTTCATAACAAGGGTGTAAGGAAATATAAATGTTTGTGATTGTATAATCGATTGGGAAATCGACTGACTAAATTAGAATTGAAAATTGAACAAGTCAGTGGCAACCTGTTTTACAGGTTAATCGATTGACAAATCGATTGTACATATCACCAAATGAAAACTGGTTGAAACTAATCGACTGGCAAATCGATTGGGAAGTCACAGGGCATTAAACAATCGATTGGCAAATCGATTACCTAAATGAAATTTCAAAAGAAACTTAAGCCCTTGACTAACACAATCGATTGGACAATCTATTGTGTGAATTTCAATCATGTTAAGTTTGGTTACAATCGATTGGCGAAATCGAATTGAACTAAACATCTGGTAAGAACATTGTCGAAAAACAAATACCAAATTGCCTGGCACTTGATTAACAGGAAAATTAACTGAGTCACTGTTTTTGAAAACACAATCGATTGGGAAATCGATTGAAAACAAAACTTTTTGAACACAAATCGATTGGGGAATCAGATTGAAACAAATTTTAATCACATTGAATTCCCAGTTTGGGGCCAAATCGATATGCGTATATTTGTTGATCAATTTATTCTGAAAAAGCTGCTTTTAAATAACATCATGGTAAATCGATTAGCTTATATAGTTTCAAGATTAAAGAAAAACAAGACTCGCGATAATCGATTGGGCAAATCGATTACACATGTTCTATAACTTTAATAAATGATTGTTATAAGGCGATTTATAGTTGTTTTTCTGAAATATATACTTTTTTCATTCTTTTCTCTAAGAACCTTGATCATAACTTCATAATTCTGAGAACTCAAAGATAACTTCAATAACAGATCACAATACACTTTATTAAAATTGATATTGCTTTTTCAGATCAAGATCAAAGATTATCCATAATCATTGAGAGAGCTGAAAAAGTATTCTTGAGGAGAAAAAGACACTGTCTCATGAACATCATTGAAATATCCAGATTCGTGAGAAGACACATTGATAAGATTGAAGACTTCTTTTTGTACTTGCTTTTAATGCTGTCTGTAACAATACTTTGAAACGAAACGGAAACTAGAAAGTGCAGCTAGAAACTGGTGCTACTTTCTTGGTGAGAGGTCTCAACAAGAAAGAGTCGTACTGTGATTTGTGTTAGACTGCTGAGTGTCTACAAGGATCAAGAGGGTGTCAATAGGAAGAGATCATTAAGATAGATAGGTTCGGGATGAAACTGGACAATCTGTTAATTGATTCTTCTATTGAGAAGAAATCTGAAATCCGATTGGATTGTCAGGACTGGATGTAGGTTTGTTCGTGACAATGAACCAGGATAAATTCTTGGTTGCTATCTTCTCTAACCCTTAATCCTTTAATTTTCTATTCTGTGCATATTTGTATATGTGTTAATATTAGATGCATGTTAACATATTCTGTGATTAGGTAATATTGTTTAACTGGAATTTGACTCGCATGCATCTTGCGTTAATCTCTTTATCCATCTACTTGTAATTGCTAATCTTGTATGCCGCAATTAATTCCGCTGTGCGTATAATTCTAATTTAATTTCTTAAAGAACTAATACATTCCGATTATTTCGAGGTCATAATAATCAACAATTGGTATTCGAGCTTAACTTTTCGAGAGGGGTAAACTCCATAAAGGAATATGCCTCAAACGATTTTCTGGACGAGAAGGCACATCATTAGTAAGACCTCCAGCATTCAATGGGAACAAGCTTATATGTACTGGAAGCACAGGATGCTGATATTCCTGGGAGCGTGGCATAGACATCCTTGACGCTGTTGAAACGGTCCATACAATTCCCAACAGATTGCCAGGGAACAAATGACTCAATGTTCTCAAGCTAGAGCCGATTGGCCTGACGACGGACAAGAAAGAAGGTAGGTTATTAATGCCTAAGGCTAGCACATTATTTAACATCTGCTCTATGTGCAGAAGATTCTTTAGAGTGTCAAACTGCAGTCAGCAACAGGACCATGTGGGACATATCTTCAAGAACACATGAGAACCATTAGATGTGAGGAGGCATCGCTGTACACACATTACTGCACGAATATGGTTAATTCAGCATGAAAGGCACGAATCCACAGTGATCTGCAACCAGATTCAACACACAGTTGTGAACATCTTCACGCATTGGAAAGCAGTGGACGACGAACGAAAGATGGACAAATTATGATGGTCTAACCAGAGAAGTCGGCAGCCAAAATACAAGACCATAAGCAGAAAATCTAAAGATCTAGCAAAGTGCGGACTGCCACTTTGTTGGAAACATAGGGGAACATGAAATGGAATTACATCGACTGGACGATCAGAAATGGAAAGTAGCAAAAAGAAAGGACTATCCTGAAAGGTTCAGCCGCAATCGAAACTGAATCAGATAGCTGTCAGATCAATATAAGTGAATCTGAAGAGATGAGAATGGGTCACTTGTCAAAAATTCAGAATTTCTGAAGAGAAAGACAACATTGAGAAAGCCATCTAGCTCCAAGACTAGTGACAGCAAGACATCAATGCTATGAATGTGGTAAAACTGGTATAATAAGTCTGACTCTCACAAGATGCAAACCAAAAATAGAGCTACAAATCTAAGACAGGAACCAGCTCACCAAACCAGAAGAGCATAATATTGCGATGGAGTGACAACGAACAATCCTCTGCCCTCTTCGGATGAAGAGAAGTCAACTTCGTGTCTCATGGCAATACCGATTTAGAATCAGAAAATGAGGTTAGTTCACAATCTAATCCACACATCTGATGAGCTACAAAGACGCGTTCAATGAAACTGCATGTGATTATGTTAATTTCATAAACAGTTGTTAAGCACAAAAGAAAATGCTTGAACATAAAGAAATTGAAATTTATGTGAACAACTGAAAAAGGATTCAATGAAATCTGCAAGATGCATTGAACTTGAGAATATTGTTGCATCATTAAAATCTGATTTTTGAAATTTGCTAATAGTAAAAGATAACTGAATGTCATACTTAGCAATCAAAGACATGTTCATGAAAATCTGGTTTAGGATATACACAATAATGCATGTTAAAGAATAAATATAGATTATGTATTGGTTTATATGCCACCAGAAATGTCAACATGGTCAAAAATCTGGTATTGTAAAAGTATGTATGAATCTTTACTAAACCAAACAAACATTCATCCTTTGATGGCAAAATGTCATTTCTGTTGCAGAAAGGGACATTTTGTATCATTGCACATTTAAAAATTAGCACAATAGGGATGGTAAGCAGTTTGGATAGCAAAGAAATCTGTGGTTTAGAAACTGACCCCAGGACCCAATATTGAATTGGGTACCTAGATCCAAAACTTAATTATTTTTTGCAGGTGTGCTTGACATCCACCAAGCAAGATTGGATATTTGAAAAGTGGATGCTAAGAACGTGAAGGAGACATTAGTCTGAGTAGTCTTGTCTTTAACATTAAATGAAGGTTAAAATGAAGAAAAATTGGTCAAACCCAGTTGTATTGATGACACAGGAAAAGAGTCAATGGCATTTAATCAGAAATTTTTTTTTGTTTAAATCGATTGGGTATCGATTTCAGTTTGTTCTTTTTTTGTTCAGAGATGTGTATTGAAATGTGCCCGGCGTCGATTGGAAATTCGACTAGATTCAGTATTCACGTTAAGACAATCGATTTGGAAATCGATTAAGTAACTCTGGAACATGATTTGAAAAGCGACTTAAAATGTGACCGTTGTGACTATTTTCTCACTAGCCGTTGAACATAATCATTACCAAATCGATTGAGGATTTCCAGAAACGGTAACATAATCGATTGAGCAATCGATTTACTTGTTCAAAGGTTTAAATAGGAACAGTTCTAAATCGATTTCTTCACTGATTATCTCCAGATTTCTCTATTTTCTCTACTTCATCTCTTGGCTCTGTCTCTGCAACTGTTATCTAAATTCAATCTACACTCTATTTTCACTCATCTCTTCAATCTACAAACATGGCTCGAGTGAAACAGACCCAAGCCCATACCCATTCACCTTCATCATCTTCAACAAGTGGAACTCCTTCACCTCCACCTACTGTGTCTAAAAGGATTCCAATTCCTACGCATAAGATCCTTGCCAAGGACAAGGGCAAGCAACCTGCACTTAATCAAGAGGTATCTAAGAAAAGGAAGGAACCACCAACAGAGAAGCTTTTGGCTGATGCTATGAAAGAGATTTCTCAGAAGAGAAAGAAGCCTATTACATCACCCCCACCTAAGAAAACTCTGCACCTACACGGATAAGGATGCAGAAGTCACCATTTCAGCATAATTTCTAAAAAGGAAAATCATGAGGGCAGAACTTCTGGATTTTGCCTACTTTGATACAGAAGGCTTCACATTCCAAGATCATTTGAGATTTCATGGAGTTATTTCTTTCATCTACTCTGGACAGTTATCCAAACTGATAAGGGAATTTACCGAAACTTCAGCTTACTGATAGGGATTCAAGACTCAGATTAAAGGTAAAAGGTTATCAATGTCCTTTGAAGATTTTGCTGAATGACAGGATTGCATTACACGGAACATCTTTAGAACGGCAGTTCTGATGCGGATGCAGCTGAACGAAGGATGGGAACATCGCTGGACAGGCACACACGCAGTGAAAGATATTATGGTTGATGGTTTTGTTTGAACCATCTATTGCCAATTGGTCAGATGAAAGTACACACGGATGCTCATGTATACGCTCACAAAGATGCTTGTACCTCGATCAGGAAATCACCGCCGGTTGTTCAGAAGCTAGATATTCTAACTGTATGGGATTATTCCAAAGAGCTCACCAAGATGGTTGGACTTGGATTGTGCTAAGGCCACATGCTAGATAGCTTCGCAGAGTACCAATTAGTTGCCGTATCCACAGTGATCACAAGATATTAAAACACTTCAGGTGTCATTTGTGAATGAAAAATCTGCAAAGTACCCTCATCTTCGCGAAGCAATTGTGAATCAGATGAAATTGAAGAAGTAAATGGCAATTGTGGATTAGGCCAATGCCAAATGTTGAGCCAACTCCTCACACACGCTCTGAATCAGCAGCTGAGCCTCCTGCCATATGTTGCAAATTGATGGAATTTATGGCAGCTCAGATGGGCACACAATGCCAAAATGTAGAGTCCAATCAAGGATGGAAGCTACTTTAACATCTATCCAAACATCCTGAAGTCAGTTGTTCAGGATGTTGCTGCAATTCAAGCGCACTAGCCTCAAGCTATCATTAGAGACATAGCGATATTTGGTCCGACAAGCAACGAACGAACCACAACCAGATCTAGATGGTCTGCGACTCACGGTGAGGAGACACCAGCTGAGGGTAATACAGCGGTCTCTACCTCTCCTAGATGATAGTGAGGACCTGCCCATTTAGGAGATTAGGTGTTTAAGTTTTTTATTTGTGATGTCTTGGTGTTTTGCTGTTTTGCTGTTTTTTATGTTTTCTTAATGATATATATAATAAGCAAGTTTATTCATTGTTATCAAATTAATTTTGGCCATACTGTGCTTTGGCTGCATATCATGATTTGTTTGATCTGATACATACACTGCACATGTTGTTTAATCTGAATTCAGTTATCTAATCAACTGTTATGGCTCAGCGTAATTGCTCTGTTATATTGCTCTGATATACTATGTTATTGATTTGCCCATGCTTATGTTGTTTTACATAGGGAGGAATTGTTTCTTGCCTTTTGCTTTAATGACAATGGGGAGAAAAATTATAACTTGATAATATGCTTGTTGTTGCATTGTTTTTTACAATCTGATGATGTTTGCTCTGATACTTATGGTTAAATGTTCTGAAATGCTCAAGTTAAAATTGTATGATGTCATTTATGCCAAAAGGGGGAGATTGTTTGAGCCTTTAGTCCTCTTAATCCTAGTTTTGACATTAATTAACAACATACAATGTTCATACATCATAATGATAAATCTAACATTTCAATTGAGCAGAGTTTTCAAGACACCAATCATCCTAACACCTTGAAATTGTTGGAACACCAGAAATCAACAAAAGTTGATTATTCACACTGAGTAAATCGATTGGAAAGTCGATTTCATAACAGGGTGTAAGGAAATTAAATGTTTGTGATTGTATAATCGATTGGAAATCGACTGGCTTAAATTAGAATTGAAAATTGAACAAGTCAGTGGCACCTGTTTTACAGGTTAATCGATTGACAAATCGATTGTACATATCACAAAATGAAAACTGATTGAACTAATCGACTGGCAAATCGATGGGAAGTCACAGGGCATTACACAATCGATTGGCAAATCGATTACCTAAATGAAATTTCAAAAGAAACTTAAGCCCTTGACTAACACAATCGATTGGACAATCTATTGTGTGAATTTCAATCATGTTAAGTTTGGTTACAATCGATTGGGAAATCGATTGAACTAAACATCTGGTAAGAACTTTTCAGAAAACAAATACCAAATCGACTGGCACTTCGATTAACAGGAAATTAACTGAGTCACTGTTTTGAAACACAATCGATTGGGAAATCGATTGAAACAAACTTTTTGAAACACAATCGATTGGGGAATCGATTGAAACAAATGTTTTGATATCACAGTGAATTCCCAGTTTGTGGCCAAATCGATTATGCATATTTGTGAATCGATTTATTCTGAAAAGTGCTTTAAATAAATCGATTGGTAAATCGATTAGCTTATATAGTTTCAAGATTAAAGAAAAACAAGACTCACAATAATCGATTGGCAAATTGATTACACATGTTTTATAACTTTAATAAATCGATTGGTAAATCGGATTGTAGTTGTTTTCTGAAACTATATAAACTGTCTTTTCAATCTTTTTCTCTTAAGAACCCTGATCATCAACTTTCATAATTTCTGAGAACTCAAGATTAACTTCATAACAGATTCACAATACACTTTGTTAACAATCTGAATATGCTTTTTCAGATCAAAGATCAAAAAGATTATCCATAATCATTGAGAGGCTGAAAAGTATTCTTGAGAAGAAAAGACAATGTCCTCAGAACAATCATTGAATATCCAGATTGATGAGGAAGACACATTGATCAAGATTGAAAAGACTTCTTTTTGTACTTCTTTTAATCTGTCTGTAACATACTTTGAAACGAGAACGAAAAGCTAAGAAAGCCAGCTAGAAACTGGTGGGCTAACTTTCTTGGGTGAGAGGTCTCACAGAAAGAGTTTTCGTACTTTGATTTTGTTGTCAGACTGCTGAGTGTCTACATTGTCAAAGGGTTTGATAGAAAGCAGCTAGAAACTGGTGGCTACTTTAATTGGGTGAGAGAGCTCAACAGAGAGGTCGTACTTGATTCTTGTGTTAGATGCTAGTGTCTACAAAGGATCAGGCGGTGATCAATAGGAAGAGATCATTAAGATAGAATAGGTTTCGGGATTGAAACTGGACAATGCTGTTAATTATTCTTTCCTATTGGAGAAGAAAATCTGAAATCCGATTGGATTGTCAGGACTGGATGTAGGTTGTTTCCTCGTTGACAGAACTGAACAGGTATAATTCTTTGGTGCAATCTTCTCTAAACCTTAACTCGGCTTTAAATTTTCTTATCTTGCATAATTTGTATGTGTGATTAATATTAGATGCAATGTTAAACATATTCTGTGTTTAGGTAATATTGTTTAAACTGGAAATTTGACTCGCATGCATCTTGGTTAATCTCTTTCCATCTACCTTGTAATTGCTAATCTTGTATGCCGCAATTTAATTCCGCTGTGCGTATAATTCTGATTTAATTTCTTAAAGAACTAATACATTCCGATTATTTCGAGGTCATAATAATCAACAATATATTTTGTTGATTTTATTACTTTGATTTACTGAAATATTTATGTTCTTATTTCCTTTATTAAGTAAAGGTTTTACGTTGTTTCTTTGTTTTAGTGCAGTGTCGAGTATTGATGAGAAATCAACATTACCTATGTGGAGTAGTTCAACCATATTTGGAGTTGTAGATGTCCAATTGGGGTTAAATCAAGCGAAAATGAAAGCTACGATCCAAAGCTACAACTTTCATGAATACACCGGAACCAAACTCACACTTGAAAGAGGAGACAAATGCAGTATAAGTCAAACAACAGATGTTGTGTGCCTGAAGCGCAAAAACCTGCGCCCGGAGCGCATTTTGGCCTTTCTGACTCTGCCCACTTGCGCATGAAGTGCAAATCCCATGTCTGAGACGCGTGGCACGCGACTAAAAGTATAAAAATACTTTTTTTTTTTCTTTCAGCTTCTTGGGATCTTTTGGACTATTGGGAAGTTTGGAGACTTGTGCCCTTGCAGAGAAACTCAAAGACGGTAGTTTAAAAAACCATTGGAGTAATTTTATCAAGAATCATTCATGAATATTTCTTTTAATTCTTCTCTAATCTATATTTTTTCTATCTCTGTCATGAGTAACTAAACCCTATTTGTTAGGGATGAGTGTAACAAGATGAAACTCTTATTTTTCTGATTTGATTTCTTGTTATATGAATGAGTTTATTGAATTATTTTTCTCATCTCTGTGCTTAATGCATTTTATTGCTTGATCAACTTTAAAATGTTCTATGATTCTTATTTTGAAACATAAGTGAACTTTACAAATGCTTCAGATGAGAAATTCATGATATTGTAGTCTAGGGATAGATGCAGGTTATGAAACCAATTAAATTAGTTACAAAGGCAATAATTTAACAAGATAATTCGTGTATGATAAGGCTTAATTCTAATCCTAAATCTACTAAGGAGTTAGGGGTTACTTTTGAATTAAAGGTTATGTTACTAAGACATTAGGGCAAGAATAATAAAGAGAATTCGATAATAATTCAATAAAGGAATTCAGTAACTAGGATCAAATTAGACATCGAGGTTGGATTCGAAGTGAAACTCATCCCTGACATTTTTCTCATTATAAATGATCAATTTTATTACTGTTGTTAGTTTTAAATATTATTTCAATCAAATTAGAATTTATTTGTTCAATTTTCGTAATTAAATATAATTCAATAGTAAAACATAATCAAATTTTATCTTTTTCTAGCCCCTTTGAGCCTTTCCCTTTCTTTCGGTTTATAGCCACATTACAAGGCAAAGACATGACTTTAATTCAACCACCTTACTTGGAGGTAGGTAGGAAAACTTTTGTCTCGTCTTGGTAAAATTTTAAGTTTGAGGTTGCTGATGGGATAAAAAAATTTTAAGTTTGGGGTGGTGATTCTTATAACAAAAATAAACAACAAATCAAAAAATAAAAATCAAAAGAAAAAAAACAGGAAAAGAAATAAAAAATTCAGTTTATGTACTTTGATAAATAACATCTTCTTGGTTCTTTTGTCAATGTTTGAGAATATCCACAATAAAACATGAAGACAAAAAAAAGGTAGAATAATTTGAAAATGTGTACCTAACTCCAAGTAGTAAAACCTACTATCCAAAAAATTTCCTATCCTTACCTAAGCCCCCACTACAACCTGAAATTCCTCCAAAACTGTATATGTATGTTGCAATTGGGAGTGCTAACTAGAACTTTTTCAAGCCTATGGTAGCGTAATGCATGTTCTAGGAATTGAGTGATAAATTCATAACCATTGCTAAATACTTGAGAGAAATTTTGGTGAGATTGTGTGAAGAGAGAGTTGAACATATGATGAATGAATGCTAAAGTGTGCAAATGGTGTTATTTTTTTGTAAGCAACCCTGAAGCATGATTATGTTTTGTAATAGCTGGAACTTTGAGAATTGAGTTTGGTTTGATTTAAGAAATTGAGTTTAAGTTTTATTTTAACTGTACAAAATCTAAAATTAATTGTTGCTTGCAAATAAGCAATACATTAAGTTTGGAATTGTGATGACTCTTCATCATATGCATATTTTTCATTGTATTTAGTCTTATTTATATTTTATTCATTAGTTAATTTAAGTAGTTATTTGATATATTTTGTTGATTTTAGTTCTTTGATTTAATGCAATGTTTATGTTCTTATTTCTTTGATTAAG
>PGTU02007736.1:0-49795 GCA_002896215.2 Cicer echinospermum
TTAGGTCATTTTCGTCCTCCCTAGGCTTATTCTTGTCCAATTAGGTGTTTTGATTAACCAATCTTGTGCATCAATAAGTTCATGCATTGTGTGTCATTGGATGAACATTTAGGTCATTTTCGGCCTCCCTAGGCTTATTCTTGTCCAATTAGGGTTTTTAACCAATCTTGTGCATCCAATAAGTTCATTTGTGTCATTGGATTAACATTTAGTCATTTTCGTCCTCCCTAGGCTTATTCTTGTCCAATTAGGTTTTTTAACCAATCTTGTGCATCCAATAAGTTCATTTGTGTCATTGGATTAACATTTAGGTCATTTTCGTCCTCCCTAGGCTTATTCTTGTCCAATTAGGGTAGGTTTTTTAACCAATCTTGTGCATCCAATAGGTGTCATTTGTGTCATTGGATTAACATTTAGGTCATTTTCGTCCTCCCTAGGCTTATTCTTGTCCAATTAGGGTTTTTAACCAATCTTGTGCATCCAATAAGTTCATTTGTGTCATTGGATGAACATTTAGGTCATTTTCGTCCTCCCTAGGCTTATTCTTGTCCAATTAGGGTTTTTAACCAATCTTGTGCATCCAATAGGTTCATTTGTGTCATTGGGATTAACATTTAGGTCATTTTCGTCCTCCCTAGCTTTATTCTTGTCCAATTAGGTTTTTTAACCAATCTTGTGCATCCAATAAGTTCATTTGTGTCATTGGATGAACATTTAGGTCATTTTCGTCCTCCCTAGGCTTATTCTTGTCCAATTAGGGTTTTTAACCAATCTTGTGCATCAAATAGTTCATTTGTGTCATTGGATTAACATTTAGGTCATTTTCGTCCTCCCTAGGCTTATTCTTGTCCAATTAGGGTTTTTAACCAATCTTGTGCATCCAATAAGTTCATTTGTGTCATTGGATGAACATTTAGGTCATTTTCGTCCTCCCTAGGCTTATTCTTGTCCAATTAGGGTTTTTAACCAATCTTGTGCATCCAATAAGTTCATTTGTGTCATTGGATGAACATTTAGGTCATTTTCGTCCTCCCTAGGCTTATTCTTGTCCAATTAGGGTTTTTAACCAATCTTGTGCATCCAATATGTTCATTTGTGTCATTGGATTAACATTTAGGTCATTTTCGTCCTCCCTAGGCTTATTCTTGTCCAATTAGGGTTTTTAACCAATCTTGTGCATCCAATAAGTTCATTTGTGTCATTGGATGAACATTTAGGTCATTTTCGTCCTCCCTAGGCTTATTCTTGTCCAATTAGGGTTTTTAACCAATCTTGTGCATCCAATAAGTTCATTTGTGTCATTGGATGAACATTTAGGTCATTTTCGTCCTCCCTAGGCTTATTCTTGTCCAATTAGGGTTTTTAACCAATCTTGTGCATCCAATAAGTTCATTTGTGTCATTGGATGAACATTTAGGTCATTTTCGTCCTCCCTAGGCTTATTCTTGTCCAATTAGGGTTTTAAACCAATCTTGTGCATCCAATAAGTTCATTTGTGTCATTGGATTGAACATTTAGGTCATTTTCGTCCTCCCTAGGCTTATTCTTGTCCAATTAGGGTTTTTAACCAATCTTGTGCATCCAATAAGTGTCATTTGTGTCATTGGATTAACATTTAGGTCATTTTCGTCCTCCCTAGGCTTATTCTTGTCCAATTAGGTTTTTAACCACAATCTTGTGCATCCAATAAGTTCATTTGTGTCATTGGATGAACATTTAGGTCATTTTCGTCCTCCCTAGGCTTATTCTTGTCCAATTAGGGTTTTTAACCAATCTTGTGCATCCATAAGTTCATTTGTGTCATTGGATTAACATTTAGGTCATTTTCGTCCTCCCTAGGCTTATTCTTGTCCAATTAGGGTTTTTAACCAATCTTGTGCATCCAATAAGTTCATTTGTGTCATTGGATGAACATTTAGGTCATTTTCGTCCTCCCTAGGCTTATTCTTGTCCAATTAGGGTTTTTAACCAATCTTGTGCATCCAATAAGTTCATTTGTGTCATTGGATGAACATTTAGGTCATTTTCGTCCTCCCTAGGCTTATTCTTGTCCAATTAGGGTTTTTAACCAATCTTGTGCATCCAATAAGTTCATTTGTGTCATTGGATGAACATTTAGGTCATTTTCGTCCTCCCTAGGCTTATTCTTGTCCAATTAGGGTTTTTAACCAATCTTGTGCATCCAATAGTTCATTTGTGTCATTGGATTAACATTTAGGTCATTTTCATTTTCGTCCTCCCTAGGCTTATTCTTGTCCAATTAGGGTTTTTAACCAATCTTGTGCATCCAATAAGTTCATTTGTGTCATTGGATTGAACATTTAGGTCATTTTCGTCCTCCCTAGGCTTATTCTTGTCCAATTAGGGTTTTTAACCAATCTTGTGCATCCAATAAGTTCATTTTGTGTCATTGGATGAACATTTAGGTCATTTTCGTCCTCCCTAGGCTTATTTCTTGTCCAATTAGGGTTTTTAACCAATCTTGTGCATCCAATAAGTTCAGTTTTTGTGTCATTGGATGAACATTTAGGTCATTTTCGTCCTCTCCTAGGCTTATTATAGTATAATTAGGGTTTTTACCATTTGTGCATGCAATAAGTTCAATTGTGTCATTGGATATATATAGATCAATTTTCGTCTCTCTAGGCTTATTCTTGTCATTAGGGTTATTAACCAATATTGTGCATCCAATATGGTTCATTTGTGTATTGGATTAACATTTAGGTCATTTTTCTTCCTCGCCTAAGATTATTCTTGCCAAGTCGACTAAGATTTTAACAAATCTAGTGGAGCAGAATAAGTTCATTTGTTTCATTGGATTAACATTTAGGTCATTTTCGTCCTCTAGGCTTATTTCTTGTCCAATTGGGTTTTAAACCAATTTTGTATTCAATAGATGGTTTGTGTCATTCGATAAACATTTAATCTAGTGTGTGTCATTGGATTAACATTTGCAATTAAGGGTTTTCAATTTGTGTCATAGATTGTTTGTGTCGCATTGGATTAATATTTAGGTCATTTCGTCCTCCTAGAATTTATCTGTCGATTAGGGTTTTTACCAATCATGGTTCTATAGGTGTGTTTGAGTGATTGGATTTACTCTTAGGGTTATTTTGTCTCCTGCTTATTCAGTCAATTAAGTGTGTTTGTGTCATTGGATTAACATTTAGTTCATTTTCGTCCTCGCTAGGCTTATTCCTGTCCAATTATGGGTTTTTTACAATCTTGTGATCAATAGGTTGTGTTTGAGTATTGTGATTAACATTTAGGTATTTCGCCTTCTAGGCTTATTCTTAGTCCAATTACGGTTTTTAACCATCAGTGCATCATTAGCTCACTTGCGTCATTGGATAACATTTAGGTATTTTCGTCCTCCTAAGATTATTCTCGTCAACTTGGGTTTTAACCATCTTGTGCATCCATTAGGTGTGTTTGGTCGTTGGATTAATATTAGGATATTTTCGCCCTCTCTAGGCTTAATTTAGTCCAATTACGGTTTTTAATCCAATATTGTGCATCCATTATGCTTGATTGTGTCATTGGATTCACATTTAGGTCATTTTCGTCCTGCTTGACTTATCTCGGTTTAGTGTTTTAACCAATCTGTGCATCCATTAGATTTGTTGTGTCATTGGATAAACATTTATCATTTCATCTGTGCATTGCAATTGGGTTGTTAAAATAATCTTGTGCAGCAATAGGTGTTGTGTATTGGATTAACATTTAAGTCATTTTCGTCCATAGGTATTATTCTTGTTCGTTGTGTATTAGTGTGTTTGTTAACACAATCTTCTGTGTATTCAGTTCTATAGGTGTGTTTGTTTGTGTATTGGATTAACATTTAGGTCATTTCATCTCCTTAGCCTATTCTACTCCAATTAGGTTTTTAACCAATCTTGTGTCAATGATGTGTTTGTGTTGGATTACACATTAGGATTTTAACAATGTGCATGATAGGTGTGTTTGTGTCATTGGATTAACATTCATGGACATTGTTCGTCCTCTTGGCTTATTCTAGTCCAATTAGGGTTTTTAACCATCTTGTGCATCTAAATAGGTGTGTTTGTGTATTGGATTAACATTTAGGTCATTTTCGTCCTACCTAGGTTATTCTTGTCCAATTAGGGGTTTAAACCAATCTTGTGCATGCAATAGTTCATTTGTGTCATTGGATTTACATTTAGGTCATTTCATCCTCCACACTCCTAGGTTTATTCTTGTGCATCAATGATGTGTTTGTGCATCATAGGTGGATTGATAACATTTAGGTTATTTTCGTCCTCCCTAGGCTTATTCTAGACCAATTAGGGTTTTGTAACCAATCTTGTCATCCAATAGATGTGTTTCAGTCATTGGATTACATATAGAGTCATGTTCGTCCTCTCTTAGCTTATTCTATGTCCAATAGGGTTTTTAAACATATTATGCCATCCAATAGGTGTGGGTTGTGATATTGGATTAATATGTTACGACATTTACAGTCTCCCTACACTTATTCTTGTGCAATAGCGTTTTTTTATTAATCTGTGATCCAAATAGAAGTGTTGTGTCATTGGTATTAAATATAGGTCACTCTCGTTCTACTACGGGGTATTCTGTCAATTATGTTTGTAACCAATCTTGTGCCTCCAATAGGTGTATTTGTGTCATTGGATTAACATTTAGGTCTGTTCGTGCTTCATAGGCTTATTATTGTCCAATTAGGGTATTCAACAATGGTGTGCATCAATAGGTGTGGTTGTAAATCATTGGATTAATATGTATCATTTCATCCTCCTTAGACGCTATTTAAACACTAGGGTTTTTAATAGTTGTGCATTTAACCATTTGTGTGGATAACATATAGGTCGTGTTGTGTATCTATGTAAATTATGGTCTTTAACGTCAAGTCTTGTGTCTCCAATAGGTGTAGTGCATTGCATTAACATGGTATAATTAGGGTTTTAACCAATCTTGTGCTTCCAATAGGTGTGGTTGTGTCATTGGATTAACATTTAGGTCATTTTCATCGTGTTCCTAGGTTAAAGTTCTTGTCTAGGCAATTAGGGTTTTAAACAATCTTGTGCATCCAGGTGTGTTGTGTATTGGATTACATTTGTTTCGTAGGCATTCGGATTTAACACTCTTGTTACCATACGTGTTTGATGTCGTTGTTACATTTAGAATCTTCGTCTCCCTAGGCTTATTCTTGTCAATTAGAGGTTTTTAACCAATCTTGTGCATCCATATCGTGTGTTTGTGTCATTGGATAACATTTAGGTATTTTCGTCCTCCTAGGCTTATTCTTGTCCAATTAGGGTTTTTAACCAATCTTGTGCATCCAATAGGTGTGTTTGTGTCATTGGATGTAACATTTAGGTCATTTATCATCTCGCTAGCTTATCTTGTCCACATTAGGGTTTTTAACCAATCTTGTGCATCCAATAGGTGTGTTTTGTGTCATTGGATTATATTAGGTCAATTTTCGTCCTCCCTAGGTTATTCTAGTCAATTAGGGTTTTTTTAACCAATCTTGTGCATCCAATAGATGTGTTTGTGTCATGGATGAGCATTTTAGGTCATTTTCGTCCTTCCTAGGTTATTCTGGTTCAATTAGGGTTTTTAACCAATCTTGTGCATGCAATAGATCATTTGTGTCATTGGATTAACATTTAGTCGTTTTCGTCTCCTTAGGCTTATTCTTGTCCAATTAGGGTTTTAACCAATCTTGTGCATTCAATATTGTTGTTTGTGTCATTGGATTAACATATTTTCGTCCTCCCTACACTTATTCTTGTCCAATTAGGGTTTGTAACCATCTTGTGGCTCAATATATGTGTTTGTGTCAATGGATTATCTTTAGGTCATTTCGTTCCCTAGGCTTATTATTGTCCAATTAGGGTTTGTAACCAATCTTGTGTTGCCAATAATGTGTTTGTGTCATTGGATTACATTTAGGTCACTTTCGTCTCCTAGGCTTATTCTAGTCCAATTAGGAGTTTTAACCATTTGTGCAATCAAATAGGTGTGTTTGTGTCATTGATTACTTTAAGGTCATTTTCGTCCTCCCTAGGCTTATTCTAGTCCAATTAGGGTTTTAACCAATCTTGTGCATCCAATAAGTGTGTTTGTGTCATTGGATAACATTTAGGTCATTTCGTCCTCCTAGGCTTATTATTGTCCAATTAGGGTTTTTAACCAATCTTGTGCTTCCAATAGATGTGTTTGTTTCATTGGATTAACATATAGGTCACTTTCGTCCTCCCTAGGGTTATTCTTGTCCAATTAGGGTCTCCTTTAACCAATCTTGTGCATCCAATAGGTGTGTTTTGTGTCTTTGGATTAACATTTAGGACATTTTCATCCTCCCTAGGCTTATTCCAATAGGTGTGTTTGTGTCTTTGGATTAACTATCGAATTAAGATTTTTTAACAAATCTTGTGGACCAATAAGTTCATTTGTGTCATAGGATTAACATTTAGGTCATTTTTGTAAGTCATGAGCTTCCCTGATCATGTTTTTGATTTAATTCCCAAACACACAGTACATATGAAATATTTGATTAATCTAATGTTTTGAATTGAGAAATATTTCAGGCAAACAAGAAGACACCACACACTTGGAACAATAGCTTGCAACTCAAGGAATCAACCAAAGTTGGAGGATGCACTTGAGAAAGACGCAAAAATGTATAGTGTTATTAGGTGTCATAGTAATAAGTTTAGTAGACTAATCACTATGGTCTCACACTTAAGCCTTTGCCAATGAATATAAATCAATCAACAAATAAAGCAATTGATGAATCGATTGTCTGACTCAAAACAAGTGTTTTCACTAAACAAATCGTTTGGGCAATCGATTGGTTAAATGTTTTTGGTGAAACCTGAGTTCTAGGATAACTCTAATCGATTGGACAATCGATTGAGCAATCCATTAATCAATCGATTTAGCAAGTCACAGAAACAACCAGTTATGGAATCAATCGATTGACAAATCGATTGTGACCAAGTTTTAAAATCAGAAATAAGTTCTGTGATGCAAAAATCGATTGGGACATCAATTGATTTAGTTTTCTTAAACTCCAAGTTTGAAGCAATCGATTAGGCCATCGATTGCAGTAAATCATTCATCAGAACAAGCACAAATCGATTTTTTCAAAATAGCTAAGGTTCTGTAACAAGCACAAATCGATTGGCAAATCGATTGACGTTTATGCCTGAGCCACTTTGATCAGACACAAGCGATTGAAAAATCGATTGATGCAAAAGTATGATTCACTGTGATCAGCACAATCGATTGACGAATCGATTGAAGCTCCTTCAGTATTATGAAATCGACTAAGAAATCGATTGTTTTGATCTCGTTGTTGGAACAAAACATCTATAATCGATTACTCAATCGATTTGGATAAAATCATAGTTTCAGTTCTGATTGATGTATTAAAAGAATCGATTGGCAAATCGATTCATGCTTATAAGTTCAAGATTCAAGAAAAACAAGACCTGCGAAGATCGACTAGGCAATCGATTAAAGCTTTATAAAATCGATTAGGAAATCGATTGTCCTGGTGTTTTCTTTGAATATATATAAGCTGATTCAACCACTTTTGAAAAAGAACTTTCACAACTTTTGGAAAACGTTTCACAACCTTTGAACAACCTTGAGAGAAAAGTTTTACAATCACACAAACATTCATTGCCCAAATACCTTTTTGTGTGAGAACCAATATAGTGATTGAGTCAAATTCATGATACTTCTCTAGTTCTTTGTAAAATACAATTCTTTTTAACTGAAAGTTTAGAAAATCCAGTTTGGAAACTAGTGGCTATCTTCGTTGTTGAGAGGACTAATCAAGAAGAAGTTTTACTGTGATCTTGGAAGAGTTTGTAGAGGAACTCTGGGATACAGTGGTCGCCGAATAGAATAGAGAGAGTTTTAAGATTGATAGGCCGGGAGCGCTGGAACATCTGTAAAACACTCTAAGATTCTATTGAAAAAGGCCGAAATCGTTTTTATTTCGGGACTAGACGTAGGTCGTCTGATAGACGACTGAACCAGTATAAAATCTCGGTGCAATCTCTCTATCCCTTATCTCTTTACTTTTTCATGTTCATCTTGTATGCGATCTAATATTTCCGCTGTGTACTTTGTGTATGAATCTTGCATAGTTAATATAGGAATTAAAATTGAATACGTTGGATTTGATCTTAATTCTCTTATTCTTAATCAAAAGAAGTCATTTTTCCAACAATTGGCATCAAGAGCCTAACTTTTTTAGAGAAAAACTCATAAAAGAACATGACTTCTTTAGATTTCCTTGGAGAAGGGGCATCTCTAACCAGACCCCTTGCCTTTAATGGTAAAGCATACATGTACTGGAAAGAGAGGATGCTCATCTTTCTAGAAGCATGTGGGCTGGACATCTTAGAGGCAGTGGAGAATGGTCCCTACGTGCCTAAACTTGCAGGCACTGAGGGATCATCCATCATCATCAAACCAAGATCTGATTGGTCTGATGATGACAAAAAGAAAGTTGGTTATAATGCTAAGGCCAAGAATATTATAACATCTACTTTGTGTGCAGAAGAATTCTTCAGGGTGTCAAACTGCAAATCTGCAAAGGAAATGTGGGATACTCTTCAGGAAACACATGAAGGCACCACAGATGTCAAAAGGGCCAGAACAAATATTGTCATGCATGAGTATGAATTGTTCAACATGAAGAAGCATGAATCAAGCAGTGACCTGCAGACAAGGTTCACACACATCATCAACAATCTTCACGCCCTAGGAAAAGTTGTAGACAATGAGCAACAAATAGGAAAAGTAATGAGGTGCTTGACAAGAGAATGGCAACCCAAAATCACTGCCATTGCTGAATCAAAGGACCTGGCAAACATGACTATTGCAACATTATTTGGAAAGCTCAAGGAACATGAGATGGAATTGCACAGATTGAATGAGTCAGAACAATCTACCAGGAAAAGCAAAGGACTTTCACTAAAGGCTCAGACTCACAAAGCAAAATCTGAACCAGATACTGATGATTCAGAAAGTGAATCTGATGAAGAGCCTGAGATAGGTATGTTGGTCAGAAAATTCAAGAAATTTCTAAAAAAAGAAAGGAAGCCAGTCAAGAAAACCACAGAACTCAAAGACTAAAGGCTTCAGCAAGAGTGATACCAATGATAGCAAAGTCATAACTTGCTATGAATGTGGTAAACAGGTCACATCAGATCTGAGTGTTATAAACTGCAAAACAAATCTAAGCCTGTGAAGACTAAAGGAAAGGATCAACAACCTTCAACAAAGAGAGCTTACATTGCCTGGAACGACAATGATGAAGATTCATCTGATGATTCTGAAGATGAAGAAGCTAACTTGTGTCTCATGGCAAATACTGACTCAGAATCTCACAGTGAAGTAAGTACAACCTCTAATCCATCCTATGATGAACTGCATGATGCCTTTAATGAATTGCATACTGAATATGTTAGTGTTCTCAAACAATTAATCAATACTAAGAAACTGCTAGAAGAGAAATGCATGATGTATGATGAGATTAATTTGAAACATATGTCTCTTAAAGACATAAATGAAGATTTGAAAAAAGAAGCATGTGCATTGAAATGTGATGTAGCTAAGTTTAATAGTGGTAAAAACAACTTAGATAGACTTCTTAGAAATCAAAGAAATCTAAATGTTAAATCTGGACTTGGCTATAAACAAAACATGCATGTTAAAGGGCATCAGAAGTTTGTTAAATCTAAACAAATGCATGATAACTTTACTAGACCAAATCTGAAATCATCCCCTGCTGTTGTATGTCATTTTTGTTGCAAAAAAGGACATATGGTTTTCAATTGCAAACTGAAAAAACTTGCCAACAGAGGATGGAAACAAATTTGGAAAGTTAAGAAACAAGCATTTGAAACTAACCCCCTAGGACCCAATTTGAATTGGGTACCTAAATTCAAAACTTGAATCATTTTTTGCAGATATGCTTGGCATCCAGGAATCAATCATGGTATCTGGACAGTGGATGCTCCAAGCATATGATTGGAGACAAGTCAATGTTCTTGACTCTGAACTTAAAGGAAGGAGGCTTTGTCAAATATGGTGACAATAACAAAGGGAAAATCCTAGGCTTTGGAGACATCAGAAACAAATCATCTACAGTGATTAAAGATGTTATATATGTCAAGGATCTAAAGCACAACTTGTTAAGTATCAGCCAGCTGTGTGACAAGGGATTCCAGGTACATTTTACTTCTACGTGTTGCACACTTGAGCATAAGGAAGTTAAAGGTATGAAATTGATAGGTAAAAGAGTTAACAATATTTACATGATATATTTTTGATTCCTTACCTGCAAATGATATATGTTGCTTATTATCTAATGCTGATGAGAACTGGCTATGGCATAAGAGAGTGGCCCATATTCATATGGATCACTTGAATAGACTAGTTAGTCCTAGGTCTCCCAAATAGGAAGTTTTCTAAGGATAAGTTATGTGACTCCTGTGAAAGGAGTAAGCTAGTTAAGTTTTCTTTCCCCCTATAGACTTAGTTCAAACTAGTAGGGTCTTACAGTTAGTACATATGGATCCTTTTGGTCCATCTCAGGTTAGAAGTTTTGGAGGAAACCTATATGGGTATGTGCTGGTAGATGATTACACTAGGTTCACATGGACATATTTTCTGACTCACAAGAGTGAGGCATTCTCAACTTTTAAGAAATTTGCTACTTTGGTTCAAAATGAGAATAACCAGAAAATCACATCCATTAAAAGTGATCATGGAGGTGAATTCAAAAATGATTCCTTTCAAACCTACTGTGAACATCATGTTATCCAACACATATATTCAGCCCCTAGAACTCCACAGCAAAATCGAGTAGTAGAGAGGAAGAATAGGTCCTTAGAGGAACTAGCTAGGACCATGCTTAAGGACTCTAACCTTCCTAAATACTTTTGGGCTGATGCCATAAACACTGCCACTCATGTAGTGAATAGGGTTGTTATTAGGCCTATACTTAGAAAGACTCCCTATGAGTTATACAAGGGTAGAAAACCTAACATATCTTACTTTAGGGTCTTTGGATGTAAGTGCTTTGTGTTAAACAATGGCAAAGAACATCTAGGTAAGTTTGATCCTAAGGCAGATGAGGGTATCTTTCTAGGTTATTCCCAGTCTAGTAAAGCTTATAGAATCTACAATAAAAGAACCAAAACTGTAGAGGAGTCAGTTCATGTAAAGTTTGATGAATTGTTTGCTGAAAACCTGAACAAAACTCCTTCTATAGTTGATAACTCATTGGATGATATTGTAGAGTCTGAACCAATAGAACCTAGTGAACCTGTACCTCCAACCAACCTTGACTGTGTAGAACCTATTAGGGAAGATGATTTACCCAAAGAATGGAAGTTTTAACAAAAGCCATCCCATAGACAACATTATTGGAGATATTTCAAAAGGAGTTTCAACCAGAAAATCCCTTAGAGAATTTTGCAACCTTACTGCCTTTGTTTCTCAAATAGAACCCAAAAACATTAAGGAAGCTCTTATGGACCATGACTGGATAGTAGCCATGCAAGAGGAGCTCAATAACTTGAGAGAAACCAAGTGTGGACTCTAGTTCCAAAACTAGAGGATAAACATGTCATTGGAACTAGGTGGGTGTTCAGAAACAAAATGGATGAGAATGGTGTTATTACTAGGAATAAAGCTAGGCTAGTGGCCAAGGGTTACAACCAAGAAGAGGGAATAGACTATGATGAAACCTATGCCCCAGTAGCTAGACTAGAAGCCATTAGAATCCTGCTTGCTTATGCATGTATAATGGACTTTAAACATTATCAAATGTATGTTAAAAGTGCCTTTTTAACTTGAGACATCCAGGAGGAAGTTTTTGTGTGAGTCAAACACCTGGTTTTGAAGATCCTAAGCTTCCAAATCATGTGTTTAAACTGACAAAAGCCCTATATGGCTTGAAACAAGCTCCAAGAGCTTGGTATGACAAGCTGAGCAATTTCGTCTTACAAGAAAATTTTTCAAGGGGAAATGTGGATAAGACACTTTTCATCAAAAGACAAGGAAAAGACATTCTATTGGTACAAATTTATGTTGATGACATAATATTTGGATCAACAAATGATAAGCTTTGTAAAGATTTTGAAAATACAATGAAAGGTAGATTTGAAATGTCCATGATGGGAGAATTGACTTACTTCTTGGGATTTCAAATCAAACAAAGCAAGAATGGTATTTTCCTAAGTCAAACCAAATACTGCAATGATCTTTTAAAGAAATTTGGTTTTGATAAGTTTAAATCCATTGATACACCTATGAGTCAAGTCTGCTACTTAGATAAAGATGAGAAGGGTAAACCTGTAGATGTGACTGTGTTTAGAAGCTTGATAGGATCCTTACTTTACCTAACAGCTAGTAGACCAGATATCATGTTTAGTGTGTGCATGTGTGCTAGATACCAATCCAATCCAAAGGAATCCCACCTTAGTGAACTTAAGAGGGTTTTTTAGATATCTCATAGGAACCAAAAATCTAGGTTTGTGGTATCCTAAGGGATCTACTTGCACTCTAGTTGGTTATTCTGATTCTGATTTTGCTGGATGCAAATTGGACAGAAAGAGTACATCTGGTACTTGCCAACTACTAGGGAACTCTCTTGTTTCTTGGCATAGCAAGAAACAAAACAGTGTTGCACTCTCAATTGCTGAAGCTGAGTATGTAGCAGCTGATAGCTGTTGTTCACAGATTCTTTGGATGCAGCAACACCTCTTAGATTTTGGTTTTGATCTAGGAACAGTGCCCATTATGTGTGATAATACTAGTGCTATTAATATCACTAAGAACCCTGTCATGCATTCTAGGACTAAGCACATAGAGATTAGGCATCACTTCATTAGAGACCAATACCAACAGGGTAAGATTAAGTTGGAATATGTCAATACAACTGAGCAGTTGGCTGGCATTTTCACCAAGGCCTTGCCCAAGGACAGTTTCTTCTTTATAAGAATGAAACTTGGCATTATTGATCTAAATGAAATCTGATCCATATGCAACAATCGATTGCTACATCGATTATCTGGTGGCCAGATAGGAAGAATGCATTACCTAATCGATTGTATAATCGATTTATGATGCATAGTGTTTTTAATTTGGTAATTTGGAAACACGATAATCGATTGCTAAATCGATTTGTTTGGTACTTAATGTTTATTTCTCTATGTTACTATCACTGAATCGATTTCATAATCGATTGATCACATCTCAGAAGTCAGATTGCTGAAGTTTGCTTTACCTCAATCGATTGGCACATAGATTATATATTTGGAAAATGGTTTAAAGAATCGATTGGATAATCGATTGTTTGGTCAAGTCATTTACAAATTTGAGAAGTTTTTCAGACTCAAACCCGAGCATCGATTGGGAAATCGATTGGATCAAACTTGTTTTGGACCTGAACTTATAACAATCGATTTGGGAATCGATGTTGCGTTTTGAAGATTTCTGAACATAGGAGGCAATCGATTTGGACATCGATTTAGTAAAGAAGGATAAGTTACAAAAATCGATTTGGAAATCGATTGACAATATGTCCGTTGAGAAAAATTATAGCCATTGGAGTGGGTGTAACAAATACTTTTTGAACCACGTTAACCTAATCGATTTGGTAAACCCAGAAGTGAAAAACAATCGATTGGGCAATCGATTTTGCACAGTGCTATAAAAACCTGGTAAACCCTAAATCGATTTCACAATCTATTTTCACACTCTACTCTCAGTTCACTCATCCAACTTCAAATTTCTCTGCATCTAATCCTCCCCAGTCATCAATCTTCAATCAACAAACTACCATGGCTCGAGTAAAACAAACAGCTAGACGCCCATCCTCATCATCAAAATCCATTTCACTGGACTCTTCTTCTACCTCAAGTGGAAGAACACTTTCACCTTCACCTCCTCTACCTCCCTCACCTCCAGCTAAACGTGTCTCGATTCCTACCCATAAAGTGTTGGCTAAGGATAAAGGCAAAGCTGTTGCCACCACTCAGGAACCAAGCAAGAAGAGGAAGGCTCCTCAGACAGAAAAATTAATTGGTGATGCTATGAAGGGAGCCATACAGAAAAAGAAGAAGTCTTCATCTCCACAAAAGAAGGTTCAGCCTTCAAAGGACAAACAAGTGGAAGGAAAGTCTCTTCCTGATTCCTTTTTTAAAGTGAAAAATCAAAGAAGCCATAACATTGCATTTCACGTTTTTTGATACAAATGGTTTTACTTTTCAAAATCATTTGAGGTTTCATGGACTAGAAGATTTCCTCTCCTCCTCACTGGAAGTTTATCCGAAGTTGATACGTGCTTTTTACTCCACCTCCATTCTAACC
Source organism: Cicer echinospermum (assembly GCA_002896215.2). Lineage (NCBI taxonomy): Eukaryota > Viridiplantae > Streptophyta > Magnoliopsida > Fabales > Fabaceae > Cicer > Cicer echinospermum. The sequence goes on from PGTU02007736.1 coordinate 14,389, forward strand.
AAGACTGGCTTTGCTGCTGAAGTCAAAGGTAAAAAGATCGCAATGACTTTTGAGGACTTTTCCAAGTTAACTGGTTTACCATTTTATGGGTACACCATTGATGGTAGAGCACAAGATGCTCCTGATGATGAAGGTTGGGAAACTTCAATAGACAAGCATGCAGCAACTAAGGAGCTAATGATTGACGGCTTTGTTGAGAAGGTTTCTCTTCCAACAGGCCAGATGAAGGTTGAGCACCAGATGCTCATGTACGTGCTAACAAGGATGTTAGTACCTAGAGCTGGAAATCATGCGGTTGTACAGCGGCTGGATATTATCCTGCTGGGGGGTGTACAAAAGAGCTCAGGATGAGCTGGGCGTGGATAGTGCTGCTGAACATGATGGAATCAGCACAAGGAAGGCACATCCTACCCTATCCCCAAGTGGTGACGAAAATTCTGAGGCATTTCAAGGTGTCTCTAACCAATGAAGAATCTCTCAAAACCACACTGACATTTGGTGAATCAATTGTGAACCAAATGCAGTTGTGACTCATTAAGGGAGTATGGACAAGAGCTCCATCTACTGCTGATCATGCACAATCCAGTGCTGATCAAGCCGAAGCGAGTGCCCAACCACCTGCATCAGCTGAAGCATCATCTGACATTATGAAGAAGCTGCTGGAGTTCATGAAGATTCAAGCTGCCCACAACGAAAGAGTGGAAGCCTCTCTTCGAAAGCTCCAATCAACTTTGAACTCTGTGGTTCAAGATGTGGATGTTATTCAGGAGCACTTGGGGCTCAAAATGTCTTTTGAAGACATTGCGGAGATTGGACGGCAATCAACCGAGGATCCAAACCAAGTCAACCTAGATGGATCTGATCCTCATGGGGAGGAGACACCTGCTGAGGTTAATACAGCGGTCTCTCCTTCTCCTGCTGGTGATAATGAGGATCAACCCTAGATTTGTTGTTTCGGTTTAGTGTCTGTGTTGTTTATCATGCTTTGTTGTTTAGGTTTAGCGGTCTCTCCTTCTCCTGCTGAGGTTCAAGATGTTGTCTTTGTAAATTTTTTATATGTATATATCTTTTGTTTTGTTTAATCAACTCTCTTGTTTTTCTTTTTGTATTAAATGACAAAAGGGGGAGATTGATTTAACTTGCGATTATTTGCTCTGATATTTTACATGCTGTAACTTGCGATTATTTGCTCTGATATTTTACATGTTGATCATATAATGCTCTGATGTATGGATATATGCTCTGATGTATGTATATGCAATACTGATGCCATATGATATGATATACTACATATGCTCTAATATCATAATGCTATAATATGATATTAACTCTGATATATGCTAACTTGTGATCTGATGCAATACTACTCTGATACAATGCATATTACTCTGATAAAATGTACTCTGATACACAACATTGTACCCTGTTTGCACTTTGATATCTTTTTGTTCTGATGTTGTTGAAATGTATCATACATTCCAAAACTCAGGTGGAGATTTTAAAATAATCTCAATGTTAAAACTGTGTATTTGTCATTAAATCAAAAAGGGGGAGTTTGTAAGTCATGAGCTTCCCTGATCATGTTTTTGATTTAATTCCCAAACACACAGTACATATGAAATATTTGATTAATCTAATGTTTTGAATTGAGAAATATTTCAGGCAAACAAGAAGACACCACACACTTGGAACAATAGCTTGCAACTCAAGGAATCAACCAAAGTTGGAGGATGCACTTGAGAAAGACGCAAAAATGTATAGTGTTATTAGGTGTCATAGTAATAAGTTTAGTAGACTAATCACTATGGTCTCACACTTAAGCCTTTGCCAATGAAAATAAACCAATCAACAAATAAAGCAATTGATGAATCGATTGATAAATCGATTGTCTGACTCAGAACAAGTGTTTTCACTAAACAAATCGATTGGGCAATCGATTGGTTAAATCTTTTTGGTGAAACCTGAGTTCTGGGATAACTCTAATCGATTGGACAATCGGTTGAGCAATCCATTAAGCAATCGATTTAGCAAGTCACAGAAACAACCAGTTATGGAATCAATCGATTGTGACCAAGTTTTAAAATCAGAAATAAGTTTTGTGATGCAACAAATCGATTGGGACATCAATTGATTTAGTTTTCTTAAACTCCAAGTTTGAAGCAATCGATTGTAGATAATCATTCATCAGAACAAACTTTGATTAAATCGATTGGCAAATAGATTTTGTCAAAATAGCTGAGGTTCTGTAACAAGCACAAATCGATTGGCAAATCGATTGACGTTTATGCCTGAGCCACTTTGATCAGACACAAGCGATTGAAAAATCGATTGATGCAAAAGTATGATTCACTGTGATCAGCACAATCGATTGACGAATCGATTGAAGCTCCTTTTTAAGTTACAGAAAATTTTCAACTCATTGCCAAATCGATTATGACTGTGATTATGAAATCGACTAAGAAATCGATTGTTTTGATCTCGTTGTTGGAACAAAACATCTATAATCGATTACTCAATCGATTTGGATAAAATCATAGTTTCAGTTCTGATTGATGTATTAAAAGAATCAATTGGCAAATCGATTCATGCTTATATGTTCAAGATTCAAGAAAAACAAGACCTGCGAAAATAGATTAGGCAATCGATTAAAGCTTTATAAAATCGATTAGGAAATCGATTGTCCTGGTGTTTTCTTTGAATATATATAAGCTGATTCAATCACTTTTGAACAAGAACTTTCACAACTTTTGGAAAACCTTTCACAACCTTTGAACAACCTTGAGAGAAAAGTTTTACAATCACACAAACATTCGTTGCCCAAATACCTTCTGTGTGAGAACCAATATAGTGATTGAGTCAAATTCATGATACTTCTTTAGTTCTTTGTAAAATACAATTCTTTGTAACTGAAAGTTTAGAAAATCCAGTTTGGAAACTGGTGGCTATCTTCGTTGTTGAGAGGACTCATCAAGAAGAAGTTTTACTGTGATCTTGGAAGAGTTTGTAGAGGAACTCTGGGATACAATGGTCGTCGAGTAGAATAGAGAGAGTTTTAAGATTGATAGGCCGGGAGCGCTGGAACATCTGTAAAACACTCTAAGATTCTATTGAAAAAGGCCGAAATCATTTTATTTTGGGACTGGACGTAGGTCGTCTGATAGATGATTGAACCAGTATAAAATCTCGGTGCAATCTCTCTATTCCTTATCTCTTTACTTTTCATGTTCATCTTGTATGCGATCTAATATTTCCGCTGTGTACTTTGTGTATGAATCTTGCATAGTTAATATAGGAATTAAAATTGAATACGTTGGATTTGATCTTAATTCTCTTATTCTTAATCAAAAGAAGTCATATTTTTCCAACAATTTTCGTCCTCCCTAGGCTTATTCTTGTCCAATTAGGGTTTTTAACCATTCTTGTACTTCCAATAGATACGTTTGTGTCATTCGATTAGCATTTAGGTCACTTTCATCCTCCCTTGAATTATTCTAGTCCGATTAGGGTTTTTACCAATCTTGGGTATCCAATAGGTGTGTTTGTGTCATTGGATTAATATTTAGGTCATTTCCAATTAAGGGTTTTAACCGATCTTGGGCATCCAATTAGTTTGTTTGTGTCATTGAATTAACATTTAGATCATCTTCGTCCTCCCTAGGCTTATTCTTGTCCAATTAGGGTTTTTAACCAATCTTGTGCTTCCTATAGGTGTGTTTGAGTCATTGGATTTACATTTAGGTTATTTTCGTCCTCCCTAAGCATATTCTAGTCCAATTAGGGTTTTTAACCAATCTTGTGCATCCAATAGGTGTGTTCGTCTCATTAGATTAACATTTAGGTCATTTTCGCCCTCTCTAGGCTTATTCTAGTCCAATTACGGTTTTTAACCAATCTTGTGCATCCATTATGTTCATTTGCATCATTGGATTAACATTTATGTCATTTTCGTCCTTCCAAGACTTATTCTCGTCCAACTAGGGTTTTTGACCAATCTGGTGCATACATTAGGTTTGTTTGTGTCGTTGGCTTCACATTTAGATCATTTTCGTCCACCGTAGGCTTAGTTTAGACCAATTAGGTTTTTTAAACAATCTTGTGCATCCAATAGGTGTGTTTGTGTCATTGGATTAACATTTAGGTCATTTTCTTCGTCCCTAGGCTTATTATTGTCCAATTAGGGTTTTTAACAAATCTTGTGCATACAATTGATGTGTTTGTGTCATTGGATTAATATTTAGGTCACTTTCATCCACCCTAGGCTTATTATTGTCCAATTAGGTTTTTTAAACAATCTTGTGCATCTAATAGGTGTGTTTGTGTCATTGGATAAACATTTAGGTCACTTACGTCCACCTCAGGCCAATTCTAGTTCAATTAGTGTTTTTAACCAATCTTGTGCTTCCAATAGATGTGTTTGTGTCATTGGATTAACATTTAGGTCATTTTCGTCCCCCTAGGCTTATTCTAGTCCAATTTGGGTTTGTAACCAATCTTGTGCATCGAATAGGTGTATTTGTGTCATTGGATTAACATTTTGGTCATTTTCGTCCTCCTAGGCTTGTTCTTGACCAATTATGGTTTTAAACCAATCATGTGCTTCCAATAGATGTGTCTTTGTCATGGGATTAACATTTAGGTCATTTTCGTCCTCCCTAGGCTCATTCTAGTCTAATTAGGGATTTTAACCAGTCTTGTGCCTCCAATAGGTGTGTTTGTGTCATTGGATTAACATTTAGGTCATTTTTGTCCTCCTTTTGCTTATTCGAGTCCAATTAAGGATTTTAACCAATCTTGTGCATCCAATAGGTGTGTTTATGTCACTAGATTTACGTTTTTGTTATTTTCGTCCTCCCTAGGCTTATTCTACTCCAATTAGGGTTTTTAACCAGTCTTGTGCTTCCAATAGGTGTGTTTGTGTAATTGGATTGACATTTAGATCATTTTCGTCCTATCTAGGCTTATTGTTGTCCAATTAGGGGTTATAACCAATCTTGTGCGTCCAGTAGGTGTGTTTGTGTCATTTGATTAATATTTAGGTCACTTTCGTCCTCCCTAGGCTTATTGTAGACGAATTAGGGTTTTATACCAGTCTTGGGTATCCAATATGTGTGTTTGTGTCATTGGATTAAATATTAGGTCATTTTCGTCCTCCCAATGCTTATTCTAGTCTTATTAGAGTTTTTAACCACTCTAATAGGTGTGTTTGTGTCAATGGGTTAACATTTAGGTCGTTTTCGTCCTCCCTAGGCTTATTCTATTCCAATTAGGTTTTTAACAAGTCTTGTGCTTCCAATAGTTGTGTTTGTGTCATTGGATTAACATTTAGGTCATTTTCGTTCTCCATAGGCTTATTCTGGTCCAATTAGGGTTTGCATCCATTCTTGTGCATCCAATAGGTGTATTTGTGTTATTGGATTAACATTTAGGTCATTTTCGTTCTCCATAGGCTTGTTCTTGTCCAATTATGGTTTTAAACCAATCTTGTGCTTCCAATACATGTGTTTTTGTCATTGGATTAACATTTAGGTTATTTTCGTCCTCCCTAGGCTTACTCTAGTCCAATTAGGGTTTTTAACCAATGTTGTGCATACATTAGGTTTTTTGTGTCATTGGATTAACATTTAGATCATTTTCGTCCTCCCAAGGGTTAGTTTAGTCCAATTAGGGTTTTTAACCAATCTTGTGCATCCAATAGGTGTGTTTATGTCATGGGATTAAAACTTAGGTCATTTTCGTCCTCCTTTTGTTTATTTTATTCCACTTAAGGATTTTAACCAATCTTTTGCATCCAATAGGTGTGTTTAGGTCACTAGATTAACATTTTTGTTATTTTCGTCCTCCCTAGGCTTATTCTAGTCCAATTAGATCATTTTCTTCCTATCTAGGCTTATTGTTGTCCAATTAGGGGTTTTAACCAATCTTGGGCTTCCAATATGTTCATTTGTGTCATAGGATTAAAATTTAGGTCATTTTTGTCTTCCCTAGGCTTATTCTAGTCCAATTAGGGTTTTGAACCAATCTTGTTCGTACAATATGTTTGTTTATGTCATTAGATTAATATTTAGGTCACTTTCGTCCTCCTTAGGCCTATTCTAGTCCAATTAGGGTTTTTAACCAATCTTGTGCATCCAATAGGTGTGTTTGTGTCATTGGTTTAACATTTAGGTCATTTTCTTCCTCCCTCGGATTAACATTTAGATTATTTTCGTCATCCCTAGGCTTTTTCTAGTCCAATTAGGGTTTTTAACCAATCTTGTGCATACATTATGTTTGTTTGTGTCATTGGATTAACATTTAGAACATTTTCGTACTCCCTAGGCCTACTCTAGTCCAATTAGGTTTTTTAACCAATTATGTGCATCCAATAGGTGTATTTGTGTCGTTAGATTAACATTTAGGTTATTTTCGTCCCCCTTTGACTTATTCTAGTCTAATTAAGGATTTTAACCAATCTTGTGCATCCAATAGGTGTGTTTATGTCACAAGATTAGCATTTTGGTTGTTTTCGCCCACCCTAGGCTTATTCTAGTCCAATTAAGGTTTTTAACCAATCTTGTGCATACATTAGGTTTGTTTGTGTCATTGGATTAACATGAAGGTCATTTTCGTCCTCCCTAGGCATATTCTAGTTCAATTAGGGTTTTTAACCAATCTTGTGCATCCAATAGGTGTGTTCGTCTCATTAGATTAACATTTAGGTCATTTTCGTCCTCTCTAGGCCTATTCTAGTCCAATTTGGGATCTTAACCAATCTAGTGCATCCAATAATTTCATTTGCATCATTGGATTATAATTTAAGTCATCTTCGGTTTCCCTAGGCTTATTCTTGTCCAATTAGGCTTATAAACAAATTTTGAGCTTCCAATAGATGTGTTTGTGTTATTGGATTAACATTTAGGTCATTTTCTTCCTCACTAGGCTTATTATTGTCCAATTAGTGGTTTTAACCAATCATGTGCATACAATGGGTGTGTTTATGTCATTGGATAAACATTTAGGTCATTTTCATCCTCCTTAGACTTATTCTAGTCAAAATAGGTTTTTTAACCAATCTTGTTTATCCAAAAGGTGTGTTTGTGTCATTGGATTAACATTTAGGTCCCCTTTGTCCTCCCTAGTCTAATTTTAATCCAATTAGGGTTTTTAACCAGTCTTTTGCTTCCAATAGATGTGTTTGTGCCATTGGACTAACATTTAGCAAATTTTCGTCATCCCTAGGCTTATTCTAGTCCCATTTGTGGTTTCAAACCCCCCTTTGTGTCATTGGATTAACATTTAGGTCACTTTCGTCCTCCTTAGGTCTATTCTAGTCCAATTAGGGTTTTTTAACCAATCTTGTGGATCCAATAGCTGTGTTTGTGTCATTGGATTAACATTTAGGTAATTTTCTTCCTCCCAAGGCTTATTTTTGTCCAATTAGGGTTTTTAACCAATCTTGTGCATACAATAGGTGTGTTTGTGTGACTGGATTAACATTTAAGGTATTTTCATCCTCCCTTGGCTTATTCTAGTCCAATTAGCGTTTTTAACCCGTCTTGTGTATCCAATAGGTGTGTTTGTGTCATTGGATTAACTTTTAGGTCAGTTTTCGTTCTCCCTAGGCTTGTTCTATTTCCAATTAGGGTTTCTAACCAATCTCGTGATTCCAATAGATGTGTTTGTGTCATTGGATTAACATTTAGGTCATTTTCGTCCTCGCCACGCTTATTCTAGTCCAATTAGGGTTTGTAACCAATCTTGTGCATCCAATAGTTGTATTTGTGTCATTGGATTAACATTTAGGTCATTTTCGTCCTCCCTAGGATTATTCTTGTCCAATTAGGGTTTTAAACCAATCTTGTGCTTCCAATAGATGTGTTTGTGTCATTGGATTAACATTTAGGTCATATTTGTCCTCCCTAGGCTTATTCTAGCCCAATTAGGGTTTTTAACCAATCATGTGCATACATTAGGTTTGTATTGTGTCATTGGTTTGTTTGTTTGTGCATACATTTAGATTAACAAAGTATGGATCTTAGTTCCTAAACCAGAAAACAAACATATTATTGGAACTAGATGGGTCTTTAGGAATAAGATGGATGAGAATGGAGTAATAACAAGAAATAAGACTAGACTAGTTGCTAAAGGCTACAACCAGGAGGAAGGTATTGATTATGATGAGACTTATGCTCCTATAGCCAGATTAGAAGCAATTAGTATTTTGCTTGCTTATGCTTGTATCATGGATTTTAAATTGTGTCAAATGGATGTAAAAAGTGCTTTTCTGAATGGAGATATCCAAGAGGAGGTTTATGTTAGTCAAACTCCAGGATTTGAGGATCCTGCTTTTCCAAACCATATTTATAAACTAACAAAAGCTCTCTATGGATTGAAACAAGCTCCTAGAGCTTGGTATGAAAAACTCAGTAATTTCCTCATACAACAAAATTTTTTAAGAGGAAATGTTAATAAAACACTCTTTACAAAGAAAAAGGGAAAAAACATTCTGCTTGTCCAAATTTATGTTGATGACATAATTTTTGGATCCACAAACAGTAAGCTTTGCAAAGAATTTGAAAATATGATGAAAGGAAGATTTGAAATGTCTATGATGGTAGAATTAACCTTCTTCTTAGGATTTCAAATCAATCAAAGCAAGAATGGTATTTTCCTAAGTCAAATCAAGTATTGTAATGATCTCTTAAAGAAGTTTGGCTTTGATAAATTTAAATCTATTGATACACCCATGAGTCAAGCTTGTCATTGGATAAAGATGAAAAGGGAAAATTTGTGGATATGACCTTGTTTAGAGGCATGATAGGATCTTTAATATATCTTACAACTGGTAGACCTGACATTATGTTTAGTGCCTTGTGTGCAAGATATCAAGCTAATCCTAAGGAATTCCATCTAAGTGCAGTCAAAAGAATTTTCAGATATCTAATAGGAACCAAAAATCTAGGCTTATGGTATCCTAAGGATCAACTTGCACTCTTGTTGGCTATTCTGATTCTGATTTTGCTAGTTGCAAATTAGACAGAAAAAGTACATCTGGTACTTGCCATCTATTAGGGAATTCACTTGTATCTTGGCATAGCAATAAGCAAAATAGTGTGGCACTTTCAACAACTGAGGCTGAATATGTAGCTGCTGGAAGTTGTTGTGCACAAATATTATGGATGAAACAACACCTTTCTGACTTTGGTGTTGATCTTGGAACTGTGCCAATAATGTGTGACAACACTAGTGCCATAAATATCAACAAGAATCCTGTTATGCACTCAAGAACAAAGCATATAGAGATTAGACATCATTTCATTAGAGATCAAAACCAAAATGGTAATATCATGCTTGAATATATTAATATATCTGATCAATGAGCTGATATCTTTACCAAAGCCCTACCCAAAGAATGTTTCTTCTATATTAGAATGAAACTTGGTATAATGGATCAAAATGAAATATGATCTCTGTAGAAAATCGATTGAGACATCGATGTTCTCTCTAAATTTATTAACTTGCAATAAATAAGTCGATATGCACATCGACTATCCTGTGTCAAAATGTCAAATCAGTATTACAAAATCGAATTCACAATCTGTGGTAGCAATAAATGCTGAACCAAAATCGATGTGACAAAATACATCAATCCAATCGATTGATGAATCGATTGAAGATATGGAAAATGGTTTAAAAAAATCGAGTTCATTGTCGATTATTTCTCCCAGAAATCCAAAGATTTAAGAAATCTTCCAAACTCAAACACGAGCATCGATTTGGTAATCGATTGGGGTCAAATTATAAAAACTACGTGCCAAATAAGTCGATTTGGAAGTCGATTGGAATACCTGCACTAGTCAATATCTTTAAAGAAATCGATTAGGAAATCGATGCTGTTATGAGAAGTTTTCCTGAACTGATATGGAAATCGATTTGGACATCGATTTATCCATTGAATGTTTACTTAAGAAAATCAATTTGGGAATCGATTTGCAATATGACTGTTGCAAAAATACTAGCCGTTGGAAGCATTGTAACGGAAACCTTTCATTTCCCTCCAATAACGGTAACAAAATCGATTTGACAATCGACGTTTTGTGCACAAATGTGAAATAAAATCGATTTAGAAATCGACTCTGAACAGACCCATTTAAATCCCTAAATCGATTTCTCAACCCATTTTCACTATCAAATCACATTTTCACTATCAAACTCTCCCAAACTCGATTTCTCTGTGATTTGATACTTCTCAACCTTCTCAAACCTCTCAAGCTTCTCAAATCTCTCTAATGGCAAGAGTTAAACAAACAAGTGAGAAACCTCAATCATGCTCTTCAAAATCCATTTCCCTAAATTCTTTCTCAACCTCTAGTGGAAGAACTCCTTCTCCTCAACCTACTTCCCCTCCTGCAAAAAGAGTTTCTATACCCACTCATAAGATTTTGGCAAAGGACAAAGGGAAGGCCATTGCCACTGATCAAGGCAAACCAAAAAGAGGAAGGTTCCTCAAATAGAAAAGCTGATGGGTGATGCCATGAAGGGGCCAACCTAAAAGAAGAAGAAAACCACCTCTTCCCCTTAGCCAAAGAAGCTTCAACCTCCCAAAGGCAAACCTATTGAAGACATTGTTCTTCCCCCTACATTCCTAAAGAGGAAAATCCATGAGGCAAGAACTCTGGATTTTGCCTACGTTGATGCAAATGGATTCACCTTCCAAAACCATCTCAGATTTCATGGATTGGTAGATTTTCTCTCCTGCTCTTTGGAAATCTATCCAAAACTCATTAGAGACTTCTACTCAAACTTCACCCTCACAGACATTGGATTTAAGTCTGAAGTTAGAGGGAAGAAAAATTTAATGAATTTTAGGGAGTTCTCCAGGCTATCAGGACTACCCTTCTATGGAGAAGCTGTTGATGGCAGAACCAATCCTGATTCTACTGATGATGCTTAGGAAACATCAGTAGATAGATACACAGCCATTCAAGACTTGATGGTTGAAGGGTTTGTGGAAAGCAAATCTCTCCCTATTGATGATGATGTATGTGCTAACCAAAAATGTTTGTACCTAGATCAGGGAACCATGCCATAGTTCAGAAGCTTGATATTACTCTTCTTTGGGGCCTTTAAAAGGAACTCAAAATGAGTTGGGCATGGATTGTGCTGGCCAACATGTCAGAAACACACACAAGGAAAGTTAATGCTCCCTTACCCTCAGCTGATCCCAAGATTCTGAGACACTTCAAAATATCAGTTGTCAATGAAGAATCAGTAAAGACAACTCTGATTTTTGGTGAGTCAACTGTCAACCAAATGCAATTGAAGAAGATCAATGGTATTTGGAAAAGGGCTCAACCAAATGCTGAACAAGCTGAGCAAGCTGAAAACCAATCTGAGGTTTTAGCTAAGTTGCTGGAACTTATGAAGTCTCAGGCTGCACACAATGCTAAGGTGGAAGCCTCCCTTGTGCGACTCCAACCAACCCTTAACTCAATTGTTCAAGATGTAGATGCCATCCAAGACCATTTGGGTCTCAAGATGTCATTTGAAGACATAGCTGACATTGGCACACAAGTGGCCAATCAAGAAGATGAACCTCATTCCCCCACTACTAATCTGCAACAGAATGAGGAACAACCCTAGAATAGTGTTTAGGCTTTTGTTTTCACTAAGTTAATCGATTAGCAAATTGATTACTTAAATATTTTTATCAGACCTGTGTTCTATGATTAAAGGAAATTGATTGGACAATCGATTGATATACTTTTCTTAAGTTACAAGCTTTCTACTAATAAATTGGTTAGTCGATTTTCTGATTCACAGAACAAAGTTTTCACTGAGTTAATCAATTAGCTAATCGATTACTTAAATGATGTTATCAGACCTGTGTTCTATGATTAAAAGAAATTGATTCGATAATCGATTGCATAATTGAATCAGTTCATCATTTATCAGAAACATACTGCATAATCGATTGGCACATCGATTGTAATTAAATATCTGAGTTACAGGGACAAATCAGTCGATTGGCAAATCGATTTGATTAAGTGTCTAAGTTACAGGGAGAAATCAGTCGATTAGCAAATCGATTTGATTGAGTGTCTGAGTTACAAGAAGAAATTAGCCCATTGTCAAATCGATTATGTTAGTGAAAGTGAATCGACTGAGTAATCGATTGTTTGATCTCACATTTTGAACAAAACAATTATAATCGATTATTCAATAGACTATGATATAAACTGAGTATCAGTTTCTGATATATGCATTAAAAACATCGATTAGCAAATCAATTCGTTCATCTATTTCAAGAATTTCAAGAAAAACAAGAAACACGAAATCGATTAGGAAATCGATTGAGCTGGTAATACGCATTAATAAAATCGATTTGTCTGAAGTTTTTCTGAAGCTATATAAACTGAATCAATCACAATTTTAATATAGAACAACATAATAGAAAGAACTGAAAGAGTTTCACAAGCTTTTCGAAAAATACACTTAGAGAAAAATTATTGCAACTCACAAACATTATTGGCAAATACTTAGTGTGAGAATTCATTGTGATTGAATCAAGTGTTTTAGTCTTTTTGAAAGAACCATCTTTGTAAAAGAAAGTGTGTGTGAAAATCCAGTATTGTGAAACTAGCGGTCATCTTTTAGAGTGTGTGTGATCATCTAAACGAGATCTCAATCTGATCTTGCTAGAGCTTGGTGATTAGTTCTTAAGGATAGATTGGTTGTTGTTGTAGATTGATGTTGAGTTAGATGTATAGGCATTGAAGTGCTGGAAAGTCTGTAAACATACTCAAATCATTTCTAGTAAAAGCTGGAATCGGTAAGTGATTTCGAAACTGGATGTAGACTATCGAATTGATAGTCGAAGCACTATAAAAATCCATGGTGCACACTTCTCTATCTCTATACTCTTTATCTTGATAATACATGTGTTCTTGAATCTCAGTTTTGAATCAATTTTTGAATCTATTACTGTTAAATTGGAATTAATATTAAACAAGTTGGTTTTAATATTAAGTTCATCACTTAGGAAGAAATTAGATAATCTAGATAATAATATTGTATACAACTTCCTAAGGATAGAGGTCATTCCACCAACAACATTTAGATCATTTTCTTCCTCCATATGCTTAGTCTAGTCCAAGTAGGTTTTTAACCAATCTTGTGCATCCAATAGGTGTGTTTATGTCACTAGATTAACATTTTGGTTATTTTCTTCCTCCTTAGGCTTATTCTAGTCGAATTAAGGTTTTAACCAATCTTGTGCTTGCAATAGGTGTGTCTGTGTCATTGGATTGATATTTAGATCATTTCCCTCCACTCTAGGCTTATTCTTGTCCAATTAGGGGTTTTAACCAATCTTGTGCATCCAATATGATCATTTGTGTCATTGGATTAACATTTACGTCATTTTCGTCCTCCCTAGGCTTATTCTAGTCCAATTAGGGTTTTTAACCAATCTTGTGCATACATTAGGTTTGTTTGTGTTATTGGATTTACATATAGATCATTTTCGTCCCCCCTAGGCTTATACTTGTCCTATTAGGGGTTTTAACCAATCTTGTACATACAATAGGTGTGTTTGTGTCATTGGATAACATTTAGGTCATTTTCGTCCTCGTTTGTCTTATTCTAGTCAAATTAACGATTTTTAACCAATCTTGTGCATCCAATAGGTGTGTTTATGTCACTAGAATAACATTTTTGGTTATTTTCGTCCTTCCTGGGCTTATTCTAGTCTAATTAGGGTTTTTAACCAATCTTGTGCTTCCAATAGGTGTGTTTGTGTTAACGGATAGATATTTAGATCATATTCGTCCCCTCTAGGCTTATTCTTGTCCAATTTGGGGGTTTTAACCAATCTTGTGTATCCAATATATTCATTTGTGTCATTGGATTAACATTTAGGTCATTTTTGTCCTCCCTAGGCTTATTCTAGTCCAATTAGATTTTTTTAAACAATGTTGTGCTTCCAATAGGTGTGTTTGTGTCATTGGATTAATATTTAGGTCACTTTCGTCCTCCCTAGGGTTATTCTAGTCCAATTAGGGTTTTTAACCAGTCTTGTGTATCCAATAGGTGTATTTGTGTCATTGGATTAACTTTTAGGTCATTTTCGTCCTCCCTAGGCTTATTATAGTCCTATTTGTGTTTTTAACCCCTCTTGTGACTCAAATATGTTTGTTTGTGACATTGGATTAACATTTAGGTCATTTTGTTCCTCCCTAGGCTTATTATTGTCCAATTAGGTTTTTTAACAAATCTTTTGCGTACAATAGATGTGTTTTGTGTCATTGGATTAACATTTAGGTCATTTTCAACCACCTAGGCTTATTCTAGTCAAATTAGGTTTTTTTAAACAATCTTGTGCATCCAATAGGTGTGTTTGTGTCATTGGATTAACATTTACGTCACTTTTGTCCTCCCTAGGCGTATTCTAGTTCAAATAGGGTTTTTAACCAGTCTTGTGTATCCAATAGGTGTGTTTGTGTCATTGGATTAACTTTTCGTCCTCCCTAGACTTATTCTAGTCCTATTAGGGTTTTTAACCACTCGTGTGCATCTAATAGGTGTGTTTGTGTCATTGGATGAACATTTAGGTCGTTTTCGTCCTCCCTAGGCTTATTCTTGTCCAATTAGGGTTTTTAACCAATCATGTGCATCCAATAGATGTGTTTGTGTCATAGGATTAACATTTATGTCATTTTCGTCCTGCTTAGGCTTATTCTATCCAATTACGATTTTAACCAATCTTGGGCATCCAATAGGTGTATTTGTGTCATTGGATTAACATTTAGGTCATTTTCGTCCTCCCTATGCTTATTCTTGTCCAATTAGGGTTTTAAACCAATCTTGTGCTTCCAATAGTGTGTTTGTGTCATTGGAATAACATTTAAGTCATTTTCGTCCTCCCTATGCTTATTCTAGTCCAATTAGGGTTTTTAACGAATCTTGTGCATACAATAAGTTCATGTTTCTGTCATTCGATTAAACATTTAGGTCATTTTCGTCCTCCCTAGGCTTAGTCTTGTCCAATTAGAGTTTTAAACCAATCTTGTGCATCCAATAGGTGTGTTTGTGTCATTGGATTAACATTTAGGTCATTTTCGTCCTCCTTTGGCTTATTCTAGTCCAAAAGGGTTTTTAACCAATCTTGTGCTTCCAATAGGTGTGTTTGTGTCATTTGATGAACATTTAGGTCATTTTCGTCCTCTCTCGGCTTATTCTTGTCCAATTAGGGTTTTTAACCAATCTTGTGCATCCAATATGTTCATTTGTGTCATTGGATTAACATTTAGGTCATTTTCGTCCTCCTTAGGCTTATTCTTGTCCAATTAGGGTTTTTAACCAATCTTGTGCATACAATAGGTTTTGTTTGTGTTATTGGATGAACATTTAGGTCATTTTTCGTCCTCCGTAGGCTAAATCTTGTCCAATTAGGGGTTTTAACCAATCTTGTGCATACAATAGGTGTGTTTGTGTCATTGATGAACATTTAGGTCACTTTTCGTCCTCCCTAGGCTTATTCTTGTCCAATTAGGGTTTTTAACCAATCTTGTGCATCCAATAAGTGTGTTTGTGTCATTGGATGAACATTTAGGTCATTTTCTTCCTCCCTAGGCTTATTATTGTCCAATTAGGGTTTTTAACCAATCTTGTGCATACAATAGGTTTGTTTGTGTCATTGGATAACATTTAGGTCATTTTCGTCCTCCTAGGCTTATTCTTGTCCAATTAGAGTTTTTAACCAATCTTGTGCATCCAATAGGTGTCATTGTGTCAATGGATTAACATTTAGGTCATTTTCGTCCTCCCTAGCTTATTCTAGTCCAATTATGGTTTTTAACCAATCTTGTGCATCCAATAAGTGTCATTTGTGTCATTGGATGAACATTTAGGTCATTTTCGTCCTCCCTAGGCTTATTCTAGTCCAATTAGTGTTTTTTAACCAATCTTGTGCATCCAATAGGTGTGTTTGTGTCATTGGATGAACATTTAGGTCATTTTCGTCCTCCCTAGGCTTATTCTTGTCCAATTAGGGTTTTTAACCAATCTTGTGCATCCAATTAGTTTGTTTGTGTCATTGGATGAACATTTAGGTCATTTTCGTCCTCCCTAGGCTTATTCTTGTCCAATTAGGGTTTTTAAACCAATCTTGTGCATCCAATAGTTGTGTTTGTGTCATTGGATTAACATTTAGGTCATTTTGGTCCTCCTTAGAACTTATTCTTGTCCAAATAGGTTTTTTAACCAATCTTGTGCATCCAATAAGTTCATGTTTTGTGTCATTGGATTAACATTTAGGTATTCTTCGTCCTCCCTAGGCTTATTCTTGTCCAATTAGGGTTTTTAATCAATCTTGTGCATCCAATAAGTGTGTTTGTGTCATTGGATTAACATTTAGGTCATTTTCGTCCTCCCTAGGCTTATTCTTAGTCCAATTAGGGTTTTTAACCAATCTTGTGCATCCAATAGGTGTGTGTTTGTGTCATTGGATGAACATTTAGGTCATTTTTCGTTCTCCCTATGCTTATTCTTGTCCAATTAGGGTTTTTAACCAATCTTGTGCATACAACAGGTGTGTTTGTGTCATTGGATTAACATTTAGGTTATTTTCGTCCTCCTTAGACTTATTCTAGTCCAATTAGGGTTTTTTAACCAATCTTGTGCATCCAATAGGTGTGTTTGTGTCATTGGATAAACATTTAGGTCATTTTCGTCCTCCCTAGCCTTATTCTTGTCCAATTAGGGTTTTAAACAATCTTGTGCATCCAATAGGTGTGTTTGTGTCATTGGATGAACATTTAAGTCATTTTCGTCCTTCCTAGGCTTATTCTTGTCCAATTAGGGTTTTTTAACCAATCTTGTGCATCCAATAGGTGTCATTTGTGTCATTGGATTAACATTTAGGTCATTTTCGTCCTCCCTAGGCTTATTCTAGTCCAATTAGGGGTTTTAACCAATCTTGTGCATCCAATATGTTCATTTGTGTCATTGGATTAACATTTAGGTCATTTTCGTCCTCCCTAGGCTTATTCTTGTCCAATTAGGTTTTTTAACCAATCTTGTGCATCCAATAGGTTTGTTTGTGTCATTGGATGAACATTTAGGTCATTTTCGTCCTCCCTAGGCTTATTCTTGTCCAATTAGGGTTTTTAACCAATCTTGTGCATCCAATAGGTGTCATTTGTGTCATTGGATGAACATTTAGGTCATTTTCGTCCTCCCTAGAACTTTATTCTTGTCCAATTAGGGTTTTTAACCAATCTTGTGCATCCAATAGGTGTGTTTGTGTCATTGGATGAACATTTAGGTCATTTTCGTCCTCCCTAGGCTTATTCTTGTCCAATTAGGGTTTTTAACCAATCTTGTGCATCCAATAAGTTCATTTGTGTCATTGGATGAACATTTAGGTCATTTTCGTCCTCCCTAGGCTTATTCTTGTCCAATTAGGGTTTTTAACCAATCTTGTGCATCAATAAGGTTCATTTGTGTCATTGGATGAACATTTAGGTCATTTTCGTCCTCCCTAGGCTTATTCTATTCCAATTAGGTTTTTTTAACCAATCTTGTGCATCCAATAAGTTGTTTGTGTCAATGGATAACATTTAGGTCATTTTCGTCCTCCCTAGGCTTATTCTTGTCCAATTAGGGTTTTTAACCAATCTTGTGCATCCAATAGGTGTGTTTGTGTCATTGGATGAACATTTAGGTCATTTTCGTCCTCCCTAGGCTTATTCTTGTCCAATTAGGGTTTTTAACCAATCTTGTGCATCCAATAAGTTGTTTGTGTCATTGGATGAACATTTAGGTCATTTTCGTCCTCCCTAGGCTTATTCTTGTCCAATTAGGGTTTTTAACCAATCTTGTGCATCCAATAGTTCATTTGTGTCATTGGATTAACATTTAGGTCATTTTCGTCCTCCCTAGGCTTATTGTTGTCCAATTAGGGTTTTTAACCAATCTTGTGCATCCAATAGTGTGTGTTTGTGTCATTGGATGAACATTTTAGATCATTTTCGTCCTCCCTAGGCTTATTCTTGTCCAATTAGGGTTTTTAACCAATCTTGTGCATCCAATAGGTGTGTTTGTGTCATTGGATGAACATTTAGGTCATTTTCGTCCTCTCCTAGACTTATTCTTGTCCAATTAGGGTTTTTAACCAATCTTGTGCATCCAATAAGTTCATTTGTGTCATTGGATTAACATTTAGGTCATTTTCGTCCTCCCTAGACTTATTCTTGTCCAATTAGGGTTTTTAACCAATCTTGTGCATCCAATAGGTGTGTTTTGTGTCATTGGATGAACATTTAGGTCATTTTCGTCCTCCTTAGGCTTATTCTTGGCCAATTAGGGTTTTTACCAATCTTGTTCTCATTTGTGTCATTGGATGTCCAATTAGGGTTTTTTTTAACCAATCTTGTGCATCCAATAGGTGTCATTTGTGTCATTGGATGAACATTTAGGTCATTTTCGTCCTCCCTAGGCTTATTCTTGTCCAATTAGGGTTTTAACCAATCTTGTGCATCCAATAGGTTCATTTGTGTCATTGGATGAACATTTAGGTCATTTTCGTCCTCCCTAGGCTTATTCTTGTCCAATTAGGGTTTTTAACCAATCTTGTGCATCCAATAAGGTCATTTGTGTCATTGGATTAACATTTAGGTCATTTTCGTCCTCCCTAGGCTTATTCTTGTCCAATTAGGGTTTTTAACCAATCTTGTGCATCCAATAAGTTCATTTGTGTCATTGGATGAACATTTAGGTCATTTTCGTCCTCCCTAGGCTTATTCTTGTCCAATTAGGGTTTTTAACCAAATCTTGTGCATCCAATAAGTTGTTTGTGTCATTGGATGAACATTTAGGTCATTTTCGTCCTCCCTAGGCTTATTCTTGTCCAATTAGGGTTTTTAACCAATCTTGTGCATCCAATAAGTTCATTTGTGTCATTGGATGAACATTTAGGTCATTTTCGTCCTCCCTAGGCTTATTCTTGTCCAATTAGGGTTTTTAACCAATCTTGTGCATCCAATAAGTTCATTTGTGTCATTGGATGAACATTTAGGTCATTTTCGTCCTCCCTAGGCTTATTCTTGTCCAATTAGGTTTTTTAACCAATCTTGTGCATCCAATAAGTTCATTTGTGTCATTGGATGAACATTTAGGTCATTTTCGTCCTCCCTAGGCTTATTCTTGTCCAATTAGGGTTTTTAACCAATCTTGTGCATCCAATAAGTTCATTTGTGTCATTGGATTAACATTTAGGTCATTTTCGTCCTCCCTAGACTTATTCTTGTCCAATTAGGGTTTTTAACCAATCTTGTGCATCCAATAGTGTCATTTGTGTCATTGGATGAACATTTAGGTCATTTTCGTCCTCCCTAGGCTTATTCTTGTCCAATTAGGGTTTTTAACCAATCTTGTGCATCCAATAAGTTCATTTGTGTCATTGGATGAACATTTAGGTCATTTTCGTCCTCCCTAGACTTATTCTTGTGTCAATTAGGGTTTTAAACCAATCTTGTGCATCCAATAAGTTCATTTGTGTCATTGGATTAACATTTAGGTCATTTTCGTCCTCCCTAGGTTTATTCTTGTCCAATTAGGGTTTTTAACCAATCTTGTGCATCCATATAAGTTCATTTGTGTCATTGGATGAACATTTAGGTCATTTTCGTCCTCCCTAGACTTATTCTTGTCCAATTAGGGTTTTTTAACCAATCTTGTGCATCCAATAAGTTTCATTTGTGTCATTGGATGAACATTTAGGTCATTTTCGTCCTCCCTAGGCTTATTCTTGTCCAATTAGGGTTTTTAACCAATCTTGTGCATCCAATAAGTTCATTTGTGTCATTGGATGAACATTTAGGTCATTTTCGTCCTCCCTAGACTTATTCTTGTCCAATTAGGGTTTTTAACCAATCTTGTGCATCCAATAAGTGTGTTTGTGTCATTGGATGAACATTTAGGTCATTTTCGTCCTCCCTAGGCTTATTCTTGTCCAATTAGGGTTTTTAACCAATCTTGTGCATCCAATAGGTGTGTTTGTGTCATTGGATGAACATTTAGGTCATTTTCGTCCTCCCTAGACTTATTCTCTTGTCAATTAGGGTTTTTAACCAATCTTGTGCATCCAATAAGTTCATTTGTGTCATTGGATGAACATTTAGGTCATTTTCGTCCTCCCTAGGCTTATTCTTGTCCAATTAGGGTTTTTAACCAATCTTGTGCATCCAATAAGGTGTGTTTGTGTCATTGGATGAACATTTAGGTCATTTTCGTCCTCCCTAGGCTTATTCTTGTCCAATTAGGGTTTTTAACCAATCTTGTGCATCCAATAAGTTCATTTGTGTCATTGGATGAACATTTAGGTCATTTTCGTCCTCCCTAGGCTTATTCTTGTCCAATTAGGGTTTTAAACCAATCTTGTGCATCCAATAAGTTCATTTGTGTCATTGGATGAACATTTAGGTCATTTTCGTCCTCCCTAGGCTTATTCTTGTCCAATTAGGGTTTTTTAACCAATCTTGTGCATCAATAAGTTCATTTGTGTCATTGGATGAACATTTAGGTCATTTTCGTCCTCCCTAGACTTATTCTTGTCCAATTAGGGTTTTTTAACCAATCTTGTGCATCCAATAGTGTGTTTGTGTCATTGGATGAACATTTAGGTCATTTTCGTCCTCCCTAGACTTATTCTTGTCCAATTAGGGTTTTTAACCAATCTTGTGCATCCAATAGGTGTGTTTGTGTCATTGGATGAACATTTAGGTCATTTTTCGTCCTCCCTAGGCTTATTCTTGTCCAATTAGGGTTTTAAACCAATCTTGTGCATCAATAAGTTCATTTGTGTCATTGGATGAACATTTAGGTCATTTTCGTCCTCCCTAGGCTTATTCTTGTCCAATTAGGGTTTTTAACCAATCTTGTGCATCCAATAAGTTGTGTTTGTGTCATTGGATTAACATTTAGGTCATTTTCGTCCTCCCTAGGCTTATTCTTGTCCAATTAGGGGTTTTAACCAATCTTGTGCATCAATAAGGTTGTGTTTGTTGTCATTTGATAAACATTTAGGTCATTTTTCCTCCATAGACTTATTCTTGTCCAATTAGGGTTTTTAACCAATCTTGTGCATGCAATAAGTTCATTTGTGTCATTGGATGAACATTTAGGTCATTTTCGTCCTCCCTAGACTTATTCTTGTCCAATTAGGGTTTTTAACCAATCTTGTGCATCCAATACAGGTGTGTTTGTGTCATTGGATGAACATTTAGGTCATTTTCGTCCTCCCTACACTTATTCTTGTCCAATTAGGGTTTTTAACCAATCTTGTGCATCCAATAAGTGTGTTTGTGTCATTGGATTAACATTTAGGTCATTTTCGTCCTCCCTAAGCTTATTCTTGTCCAATTAGGGTTTTTAACCAATCTTGTGCATCCAATAGTTCATTTGTGTCATTGGATGAACATTTAGGTCATTTTCGTCCTCCCTAGACTTATTCTTGTCCAATTAAGGTTTTTAACCAATCTTGTGCATCCAATAGGTGTGCTTTGTGTCATTGGATGAACATTTAGGTCATTTTCGTCCTCCCTAGGCTTATTCTTGTCCAATTAGGGTTTTTAACCAATCTTGTGCATCCAATAGGTGTGTTTTGTGTCATTGGATGAACATTTAGGTCATTTTCGTCCTCCCTAGACTTATTCTTGTCCAATTAGGGTTTTTAACCAATCTTGTGCATCCAATAAGTTCATTTGTGTCATTGGATGAACATTTAGGTCATTTTTCGTCCTCCCTAGGCTTATTCTTGTCCAATTAGGGTTTTTAACCAATCTTGTGCATCCAATAGGTGTGTTTGTGTCATTGGATGAACATTTAGGTCATTTTCGTCCTCCCTAGGCTTATTCTTGTCCAATTAGGGTTTTTAACCAATCTTGTGCATCCAATAGGTGTGTTTGTGTCATTGGATGAACATTTAGGTCATTTTCGTCCTCCCTAGGCTTATTCTTGTCCAATTAGGGGTTTTTAACCAATCTTGTGCATGCAATAAGTTCATTGTGTCAATATTTAGTTCATTTGTGTCATTGGATGAACATTTAGGTCATTTTCGTCCTCCCTAGACTTATTCTAGTCCAATTAGGTTTTTTAACCAATCTTGTGCATCCAATAGGTTGTGTTTGTGTCATTGGATGAACATTTAGGTCATTTTCGTCCTCCTAGGCTTATTCTTGTCCAATTAGGGTTTTTAACCAATCTTGTGCATCCAATAAGTTCATTTGTGTCATTGGATTAACATTTAGGTCATTTTTCGTCCTCCCTAGGCTTTATTCTTGTCCAATTAGGGTTTTTAACCAATCTTGTGCATCCAATAGGTGTGATTTGTGTCATTGGATGAACATTTAGGTCATTTTCGTCTCCCTAGACTTATTCTTGTCAATTAGGTTTTTTAACCAATCTTGTGCACCCAATAGGTGTGTTTGTGTCATTGGATGAACATTTAGGTCATTTTCGTCCTCCCTAGACTTATTCTTGTCCAATTAGGGTTTTTAACCAATCTTGTGCATCCAATAAGTTCATTTGTGTCAATGGATAAACATTTAGGTCATTTTCGTCCTCCCTAGACTTATTCTTGTCCAATTAGGGTTTTTAACCAATCTTGTGCATCCAATAAGTTCATTTGTGTCATTGGATGAACATTTATGGTCATTTTCGTCCTCCCTAGGGCTTATTCTTGTCCAATTAGGGTTTGGTAACCAATCTTTGTGCATGCAATAAGTTCATTTGTGTCATTGGATGAACATTTAGGTCATTTTCGTCCTCCCTAGGCTTATTCTTGTCCAACTAGGGTTTTTAAACCAATCTTGTGCATCCAATAGGTGTGTTTGTGTCATTGGATGAACATTTAGGTCATTTTCGTCCTCCCTAGACTTATTCTTGTCCAATTAGGGTTTTTAACCAATCTTGTGCATGCAATAAGGTGTCATTAATGTCATTGGATAAACATTTAGGTCATTTCGTCCTCCCTAGGCTTATTCTTGTCCAATTAAGGTTTTTTACCAATCTTGGTGCATCCAATAAGTTCATTTTGTGTCATTGGATGAACATTTAGGTCATTTTTCGTCCTCCCTAGGCTTATTCTTGTCCAATTTAGGGTTTTTAACCAATCTTGTGCATCCAATAAGTTCATTTTGTGTCATTGGATTAACATTTAGGTCATTTTTCGTCCTCCCTAGACTTATTCTTGTCCAATTAGGGTTTTTAACCAATCTTGTGCATGCTATAGGTGTGTTTGTGTCATTGGATAACAATTAGGTCATTTTCGTCCTCCCTAGACTTATTCTTGTCCAATTAGGGTTTTTAAACCAATCTTGTGCATCCAATAAGTTCATTTGTGTCATTTGGATGAACATTTAGGTCATTTCGTCCTCCCTAGACTTATTCTTGTCCAATTAGGGTTTTTAACCAATCTTGTGCATCCAATAGGTCATTTGTGTCATTGGATGAACATTTAGGTCATTTTCGTCCTCCCTAGGTTTATTCTAGTCCAATTAGGTTTTTAACCAATCTTGTGCATCCAAAGGTGTGTTTGTATCATTGGATAACATTTAGGTCATTTTCGTCCTCCCTAAGCTTTATTCTTGTCCAATTAGGGTTTTTAACCAATCTTGTGCATCCAATAAGTTCATTTGTGTCATTGGATGAACATTTAGGTCATTTTCGTCCTCGCTAGACTTATTCTTGTCCAATTAGGGTTTTTAACCAATCTTGTGCATGCAATAGGTGTGTTTGTGTCATTGGATGAACATTTAGGTCATTTTCGTCCTCCCTAGACTTATTCTTGTCCAATTAGGGTTTTTAACCAATCTTGTGCAATCAATACAGTGTGTTTGTGTCATTGGATGAACATTTAGGTCATTTTCGTCTTCCTAGACTTATTCTTGTCCAATTAGCGTTTTAACAATCTTGTGCATCCAATAAGTTTCAATTTGTGTCATTGGATAACATTTAGGTCATTTTCGTCCTCCCTAGGCTTATTCTTGTCCAATTAGGGTTTTTAACCAATCTTGTGCATCCAATAGTGTGTTTGTGTCATTGGATGAACATTTAGGTCATTTTCGTCCTCCCTAGGCTTATTCTTGTCCAATTAGGTTTTTTTAACCAATCTTGTGCATCCAATATGTTCATTTGTGTCATTGGATTAACATTTAGGTCATTTTCGTCCTCCCTAGGCTTATTCTTGTCCAATTAGGGTTTTTAACCAATCTTGTGCATCCAATAGGTGTTCATTTGTGTCATTGGATTGAACATTTAGGTCATTTTCGTCCTCCCTAGGCTTATTCTTGTCCAATTAGGGTTTTTAACCAATCTTGTGCATCCAATAGGTTCATTTGTGTCATTGGATTAACATTTAGGTCATTTTCGTCCTCCCTAGGCTTATTCTTGTCCAATTAGGGTTTTTAACCAATCTTGTGCATCCAATAAGTGTGTTTGTGTCATTGGATTGAACATTTAGGTCATTTTCGTCCTCCCTAGGTTTATTCTTGTCCAATTAGGGTTTTTAACCAATCTTGTGCATCAATAAGTTCATTTGTGTCATTGGATGAACATTTAGGTCATTTTCGTCCTCCCTAGACTTATTCTTGTCCAATTAGGGTTTTTAACCAATCTTGTGCATCCAATAAGTGTCATTTGTGTCATTGGATGAACATTTAGGTCATTTTCGTCCTCCCTAGGCTTTATTCTTGTCCAATTAGGTTTTTAACCAATCTTGTGCATCCAATAAGTTCATTTGTGTCATTGGATGAACATTTAGGTCATTTTCGTCCTCCCTAGGCTTATTCTTGTCCAATTAGGGTTTTTAACCAATCTTGTGCATCAATAGTTCATTTGTGTCATTGGATTAACATTTAGGTCATTTTCGTCCTCTTGTCCAATAGGCTTATTCTTGTGGATGAACATTTAATTAGGGTTTTTAACCAATCTTGTGCATCCAATAGGTTCATTTGTGTCATTGGATGAACATTTAGGTCATTTTCGTCCTCCCTAGGCTTATTCTGTCCAATTAGGGTTTTTAACCAATCTTGTGCATCCAATAGGTTCATTTGTGTCATTGGATTAACATTTAGGTCATTTTCGTCCTCCCTAGGCTTATTCTTGTCCAATTAGGGTTTTTAACCAATCTTGTGCATCCAATAAGTTCATTTGTGTCATTGGATTAACATTTAGGTCATTTTCGTCCTCCCTAGGCTTATTCTTGTCCAATTAGGGTTTTTAACCAATCTTGTGCATCCAATAGGTTCATTTGTGTCATTGGATGAACATTTAGGTCATTTTCGTCCTCCCTAGACTTATTCTTGTCCAATTAGGGTTTTTAACCAATCTTGTGCATCCAATAAGTTCATTTGTGTCATTGGATTAACATTTAGGTCATTTTCGTCCTCCCTAGGCTTATTCTTGTCCAATTAGGTTTTTTAACCAATCTTGTGCATCCAATAAGTTCATTTGTGTCATTGGATGAACATTTAGGTCATTTTCGTCCTCCCTAGGCTTATTCTTGTCCAATTAGGGTTTTTAACCAATCTTGTGCATCCAATAGGTTCATTTGTGTCATTGGATTAACATTTAGGTCATTTCGTCCTCCCTAGGCTTATTCTTGTCCAATTAGGGTTTTTTAACCAATCTTGTGCATCCAATAAGTTCATTTGTGTCATTGGATGAACATTTAGGTCATTTTCGTCCTCCCTAGGCTTATTCTTGTCCAATTAGGGTTTTTAACCAATCTTGTGCATCCAATAAGTTCATTTGTGTCATTGGATTAACATTTAGGTCATTTTCGTCCTCCCTAGGCTTATTCTTGTCCAATTAGGGTTTTTAACCAATCTTGTGCATCCAATAAGTGTCATTTGTGTCATTGGATGAACATTTAGGTCATTTTCGTCCTCCCTAGGCTTATTCTTGTCCAATTAGGGTTTTTAACCAATCTTGTGCATCCAATAGGTGTTCATTTGTGTCATTGGATGAACATTTAGGTCATTTTCGTCCTCCCTAGGCTTATTCTTGTCCAATTAGGGTTTTTAACCAATCTTGTGCATCAATAAGTTCATTTGTGTCATTGGATGAACATTTAGGTCATTTTCGTCCTCCCTAGGCTTATTCTTGTCCAATTAGGGTTTTTAACCAATCTTGTGCATCCAATAAGTTCATTTGTGTCATTGGATGAACATTTAGGTCATTTTCGTCCTCCCTAGGCTTATTCTTGTCCAATTAGGGTTTTTAACCAATCTTGTGCATCCAATAAGTTCATTTGTGTCATTGGATTAACATTTAGGTCATTTTCGTCCTCCTCCTAGGCTTATTCTTGTCCAATTAGGGTTTTTAACCAATCTTGTGCATCCAATAAGTTCATTTGTGTCATTGGATGAACATTTAGGTCATTTTCGTCCTCCCTAGGCTTATTCTAGTCCAATTAGGTTTTTTAACCAATCTTGTGCATCCAATAGGTGTTCATTTGTGTCATTGGATGAACATTTAGGTCATTTTCGTCCTCCCTAGGCTTATTCTTGTCCAATTAGGGTTTTTTAACCAATCTTGTGCATCCAATAAGTTCATTGTGTGTCATTGGATGAACATTTAGGTCATTTTCGTCCTCCCTAGGCTTATTCTTGTCCAATTAGGGTTTTTAACCAATCTTGTGCATCCAATAGTTGTGTTTGTGTCATTGGATGAACATTTAGGTCATTTTCGTCCTCCCTAGACTTATTCTTGTCCAATTAGGGTTTTTAACCAATCTTGTGCATCCAATAGGTGTGTTTGTGTCATTGGATGAACATTAGGTCATTTTTCGTCCTCCCTAGGCTTATTCTTGTCCAATTAGGGTTTTTAACCAATCTTGTGCATCCAATAAGTTCATTTGTGTCATTGGATGAACATTTAGGTCATTTTCGTCCTCCTAGGCTTATTCTTGTCCAATAGGTTTTTAACCAATCTTGTGCATCCAATAAAGTTCATTTGTGTCATTGGATGAACATTTAGGTCATTTTCGTCCTCCCTAGGCTTATTCTTGTCCAATTAGGGTTTTAACCAATCTTGTGCATCCAATAAGTGTCATTTGTGTCATTGGATGAACATTTAGGTCATTTTCGTCCTCCTAGACTTATTCTTGTCCAATTAGGGTTTTTAACCAATCTTGTGCATCCAATAGTTGTGTTTGTGTCATTGGATGAACATTTAGGTCATTTTCGTCCTCCCTAGGCTTATTCTTGTCCAATTAGGGTTTTTAACCAATCTTGTGCATCCAATAAGTTCATTTTGTGTCATTGGATTAACATTTAGGTCATTTTCGTCCTCCCTAGCTTATTCTTGTCCAATTAGGGTTTTTAACCAATCTTGTGCATCCAATAGGTGTGTTTGTGTCATTGGATGAACATTTAGGTCATTTTCGTCCTCCCTAGGCTTATTCTTGTCCAATTTAGGTTTTTAACCAATCTTGTGCATCCAATAGGTTCATTTGTGTCATTGGATGAACATTTAGGTCATTTTCGTCCTCCCTAGGCTTATTCTTGTCCAATTAGGGTTTTAACCAATCTTGTGCATCCAATAGTTCATTTGTGTCATTGGATGAACATTTAGGTCATTTTCGTCCTCCCTAGGCTTATTCTTGTCCAATTAGGGTTTTTAACCAATCTTGTGCATCCAATAAGTTCATTTGTGTCATTGGATGAACATTTAGGTCATTTTCGTCCTCCCTAGGCTTATTCTTGTCCAATTAGGGTTTTAACCAATCTTGTGCATCCAATAGGTTCATTTGTGTCATTGGATGAACATTTAGGTCATTTTCGTCCTCCCTAGGCTTATTCTTGTCCAATTAGGGTTTTTAACCAATCTTGTGCATCCAATAAGTTCATTTGTGTCATTGGATGAACATTTAGGTCATTTTCGTCCTCCCTAGGCTTTATTCTTGTCCAATTAGGGTTTTTAACCAATCTTGTGCATCCAATAAGTTCATTTGTGTCATTGGATGAACATTTAGGTCATTTTCGTCCTCCCTAGGCTTATTCTTGTCCAATTAGGGTTTTTAACCAATCTTGTGCATCCAATAAGTGTGTTTGTGTCATTGGATGAACATTTAGGTCATTTTCGTCCTCCCTAGGCTTATTCTTGTCCAATTAGGGTTTTTAACCAATCTTGTGCATCCAATAAGTTCATTTGTGTCATTGGATGAACATTTAGGTCATTTTCGTCCTCCCTAGGCTTATTCTTGTCCAATTAGGGTTTTTAACCAATCTTGTGCATCCAATAGGTTCATTTGTGTCATTGGATGAACATTTAGGTCATTTTCGTCCTCCCTAGGCTTATTCTTGTCCAATTAGGGTTTTTAACCAATCTTGTGCATCCAATAAGTTCATTTGTGTCATTGGATGAACATTTAGGTCATTTTCGTCCTCCCTAGACTTATTCTTGTCCAATTAGGGTTTTTAACCAATCTTGTGCATCCAATAAGTTCATTTGTGTGTCATTGGATGAACATTTAGGTCATTTTCGTCCTCCCTAGGCTTATTCTTGTCCAATTAGGGTTTTTAACCAATCTTGTGCATCCAATAAGTTGTTTTTGTGTCATTGGATGAACATTTAGGTCATTTTCGTCCTCCCTAGGCTTATTTCTTGTCCAATTAGGTTTTTAACCAATCTTGTGCATCCAATAAGTTCATTTGTGTCATTGGATGAACATTTTAGGTCATTTTCGTCTCCCTAGGCTTATTCTTGTCCAATTAGGGTTTTTAACCAATCTTGTGCATCCAATAGTTCATTTGTGTCATTGGATGAACATTTAGGTCATTTTCGTCCTCCCTAGGCTTATTCTTGTCCAATTAGGGTTTTAACCAATCTTGTGCATCCAATAAGTTCATTTGTGTCATTGGATGAACATTTAGGTCATTTTCGTCCTCCTAGACTTATTCTTGTCCAATTTAGGGTTTTTAACCAATCTTGTGCATCCAATATAGGTTGTGTTTGTGTCATTGGATTAACATTTAGGTCATTTTCGTCCTCCCTAGGCTTATTCTTGTCCAATTAGGGTTTTTAACCAATCTTGTGCATCCAATAGGTGTTCATTTGTGTCATTGGATGAACATTTAGGTCATTTTCGTCCTCCCTAGGCTTATTCTTGTCCAATTAGGGTTTTTAACCAATCTTGTGCATCCAATAGGTGTCATTTGTGTCATTGGATGAACATTTAGGTCATTTTCGTCCTCCCTAGGCTTATTCTTGTCCAATTAGGGTTTTTAACCAATCTTGTGCATCCAATAAGTTCATTTGTGTCATTGGATTAACATTTAGGTCATTTTCGTTCTCCCTAGGCTTATTCTTGTCCAATTAGGGTTTTTAACCAATCTTGTGCATCCAATAGGTCATGTTGTGTGTCATTGGATGAACATTTAGGTCATTTTCGTCCTCCCTAGGCTTATTCTTGTCCAATTTAGGTTTTTAACCAATCTTGTGCATCCAATAAGTTCATTTGTGTCATTGGATGAACATTTAGGTCATTTTCGTCCTCCCTAGGCTTATTCTTGTCCAATTAGGGTTTTTTAACCAATCTTGTGCATCCAATAAGTGTGTTTGTGTCATTGGATGAACATTTAGGTCATTTTCGTCCTCCCTAGGCTTATTCTTGTCCAATTAGGTTTTTAACCAATCTTGTGCATCCAATAGTTCATTTGTGTCATTGGATGAACATTTAGGTCATTTTCGTCCTCCCTAGGCTTATTCTTGTCAAATAGGGTTTTTAACCAATCTTGTGCATCCAATAGGTTCATTTGTGTCATTGGATGAACATTTAGGTCATTTTCGTCCTCCCTAGGCTTATTCTTGTCCAATTAGGGTTTTTAACCAATCTTGTGCATCCAATAGGTGTGTTTGTGTCATTGGATGAACATTTAGGTCATTTTCGTCCTCCCTAGGCTTATTCTTGTCCAATTAGGGTTTTTAACCAATCTTGTGCATCCAAATAGTGTGTTTGTGTCATTGGATGAACATTTAGGTCATTTTCGTCCTCCCCTAGGCTTATTCTTGTCCAATTAGGTTTTTAACCAATCTTGTGCATCCAATAGGTGTCATTTGTGTCATTGGATGAACATTTAGGTCATTTCGTCCTCCTAGGCTTATTCTAGTCCAATTAGGGTTTTTAAACCAATCTTGTGCATCCAATAGGTGTGTTTGTGTCATTGGATGAACATTTAGGTCATTTTTCGTCCTTCTAGGCTTATTCTTGTCCAATTAGGGTTTTTAACCAATCTTGTGCATCCAATAGGTGTGTTTGTGTCATTGGATGAACATTTAGGTCATTTTCGTCCTCCCTAGGCTTATTCTGTCCAATTAGGGTTTTTAACCAATCTTGTGCATCCAATAAGTTCATTTGTGTCATTGGATGAACATTTAGGTCATTTTCGTCCTCCCTAGGCTTATTCTTGTCCAATTAGGGTTTTTAACCAATCTTGTGCATCCAATAGGTGTGTTTGTGTCATTGGATGAACATTTAGGTCATTTTCGTCCTCCCTAGGACTTATTCTTGTCCAATTAGGGTTTTTAACCAATCTTGTGCATCCAATAGTTCATTTGTGTCATTGGATTAACATTTAGGTCATTTTCGTCCTCCCTAGGCTTATTCTTGTCCAATTAGGGTTTTTAACCAATCTTGTGCATCCAATAAGTTCATTTGTGTCATTGGATGAACATTTAGGTCATTTTCGTCCTCCCTAGGCTTATTCTTGTCCAATTTAGGTTTTTAACCAATCTTGTGCATCCAATAGGTGTTCATTTGTGTCATTGGATGAACATTTAGGTCATTTTCGTCCTCCCTAGGCTTATTCTTGTCCAATTAGGGTTTTTAACCAATCTTGTGCATCCAATAAGTTCATTTGTGTCATTGGATGAACATTTAGGTCATTTTCGTCCTCCCTAGGCTTATTCTTGTCCAATTAGGGTTTTTAACCAATCTTGTGCATCCAATAAGTTCATTTGTGTCATTGAATTAACATTTAGGTCATTTTCGTCCTCCCTAGGCTTATTCTTGTCCAATTAGGGTTTTTAACCAATCTTGTGCATCCAATAGGTCATTTGTGTCATTGGATTAACATTTAGGTCATTTTCGTCCTCCCTAGGCTTATTCTTGTCCAATTAGGGTTTTTAACCAATCTTGTGCATCCAATAAGTCATTTGTGTCATTGGATTAACATTTAGGTCATTTTCGTCCTCCCTAGGCTTATTCTTGTCCAATTAGGGTTTTTAACAAATCTTGTGCATCCAATAGTTCATTTGTGTCATTGGATTAACATTTAGGTCATTTTCGTCCTCCCTAGACTTATTCTTGTCCAATTAGGGTTTTTAACCAATCTTGTGCATCCAATAAGTGTCATTTGTGTCATTGGATTAACATTTAGGTCATTTTCGTCCTCCTAGGCTTATTCTTGTCCAATTAGGGTTTTTAACCAATCTTGTGCATCCAATTCGTCCTCCTAGGTTTATTCTTGTCCAATTAGGGTTTTTTAACTATCTTGTGCATCCAATAGGTGTTTTGTGTCATTGGAGTAACATTTAGGATCATTTTTCGTCCTCCTAGGCTTATTTCTTGTCCAATTTGGGTTTTTTAAACAATCTTGTGATCTAATAAGTTCATTTGTGTCATTGGACTAACATTTAAAGTTATTTTTCGACTCCTGAGTTTAATTCTGTTCATTAGGGTTTTTTAACAAATTTGTGCATGCAATAAGTTCATTCTGTGTCATTGGATTAACATTTAGGTCTTTCGTCCTCCTAGGCTTATGCTTGTCAATTAGGGCTTTTAACCAATCTTGTGCATCCAATAAAGTTCATTTGTGTCATTGGATGAAATTTAGTCATTTTCGTCCTCCTAGACTTATTCTTGTCCAATTAGGTTTTTATTCAATCTTGTGCATACCAATAGGTCATTTGTGTCATTGGATTAACATTTAGGTCATTTTCGTCCTCCTAGGCTTATTCTTGTCCAATTAGGGTTTTAACCAATCTTGTGCATCCAATAAGTTCATTTGTGTCATTGGATGAACATTTAGGTCATTTTCGTCCTCCCTAGGCTTATTCTTGTCCAATTAGGGTTTTTAACCAATCTTGTGCATCCAATAAGTTCATTTGTGTCATTGGATTAACATTTAGGTCATTTTCGTCCTCCCTAGGCTTATTCTTGTCCAATTAAGGTTTTTAACCAATCTTGTGCATCCAATAAGTTCATTTGTGTCATTGGATAACATTTAGGTCATTTTCGTCCTCCCTAGGCTTTATTCTTGTCCAATTAGGGTTTTTAACCAATCTTGTGCATCCAATAAGTTCATTTGTGTCATTGGATGAACATTTAGGTCATTTTCGTCCTCCCTAGGCTTATTCTTGTCCAATTAGGGTTTTTAACCAATCTTGTGCATCCAATAGGTGTGTTTGTGTCATTGGATTAACATTTAGGTCATTTTCGTCCTCCCTAGGCTTATTCTTGTCCAATTAGGGTTTTTAACCAATCTTGTGCATCCAATAAGTGTGTTTGTGTCATTGATGAACATTTAGGTCATTTTCGTCCTCCCTAGACTTATTCTTGTCCAATTAGGGTTTTTAACCAATCTTGTGCATCCAATAGGTGTCATTGTGTCATTGGATGAACATTTAGGTCATTTTCGTCCTCCCTAGGCTTATTCTTGTCCAATTAGGGTTTTTAACCAATCTTGTGCATCCAATAGGTGTCATTTGTGTCATTGGATGAACATTTAGGTCATTTTCGTCCTGCCTAGGCTTATTCTTGTCCAATTAGGGTTTTAACCAATCTTGTGCTACCAATAAGTTCATTTGTGTCATTGGATTAACATTTAGGTCATTTTCGTCCTCCCTAGACTTATTCTTGTCCAATTAGGGTTTTTAACCAATCTTGTGCATCCAATAAGTAATTTGTGTTTGTGTCATTGGATTAACATTTAGGTCAATTTTCGTCCTCCCTAGGCTTATTCTAGTCCAATTAGGGTTTTTATCCAATCTTGTGCATCCAATAAGTTGTTTTGTGTCATTTGATTACCATTTTAGGTCATTATCGTCCTCCCTAGGCTTATTCTAGTCCAATTAGGGTTTTTAACCTATCTTGTGCATCCAATAGGTGTGTTTTGTGTCATTCGGATTAACATTTACGTCATTCTCGTCCTCTGTAGGCATATTCTAGTCCAATTAGGGTTTTTAACCAATCTTGTGCATCCAATAGGTGTGTTTTCTGTCATTTGATTAACAAGTAGGTCATTTCTCGTCCTCCATAGGCATATTCTAGTCCAATTAGGGTTTCTTTAACCAATCTTGTGCATCCAATACTTGTGTTTGTGTCATTGGATGAGCATTTAGGTCATTTTCGTCCTCCCTACCTTATTCTTGTCGAATTAGGGTTTTTAACCAATCTTGTGCATCCAATAGGTGTGTTTGTGTCATTGCAATAACATTTTAGGTCATATTCATTCCCCCAAGGCTTATTCTTTATCATTTTTTCCTAACTAGGACTATTCCTAGTCCAATTAGGGTTTTAAACCAATCTTGTGCATCCAATAGCTGTATTTGTTTTCATTGGATTAACATTTAGGTCATTTTCGTCCTCCCTAGGGCTTATTCTAGTCCAATTAGAGTTTTTTACCCAATCTGGTGCATCCCAATAGGTGTGTTGTGTCATTGGAATAACATTTAGGTCGTTTTCGTCCTCCCTTGGCATATTCTTGTCCAATACAGGGTTTTTAACCAATCTTGTGCATCAAATATGTGTGTTTGTGTCATTGTATTAACTTTTTAGGTCATTTTCGTTCCTCCCTAGGCTTATTCTAGTCCAATTAGGGTTTTTAACCAATCTTGTGCATTCAATATGTTCATTTGTGTCATTGGATTAACATTTAAGTCATTTTAGTCCTCACTAGGCTAATTCTAGTCCAATTAGGGTTTTTAAACAATCTCGTGCTTCGAATTGTTGTGCTTGTGTCAATGAATTAACATTTAGGTCATTTTCGTCATCCTTAGGGCTTATTCTAGTCTAATTTAGGTTTTTTCACCAATCTTGTGCATTCCAATACGTGTGTTTGTGTCATTGGATTACCATTTAGGTCATTTTCGTCTTCCCTAGGCTTATTCTAGTCAATTAGGGTTTTTAACCAATCTTGTACATCCAATAGGCGTGTTTGAGTCATGGATTAACATTTAGGTCATTTTTGTCCTTCTTAGGGCTTATTCTAGTCCAATTTGTTTTTAACCAATCTTGGCATCCAATAGATGTGTTTGTGTCATTTGATGAACATTTAGGTCATTCTCGTCCTCCCTAGGCATTATTCTAGTCCAATTAGGGTTCTTAACCAATCTTGTGCATCCAATACATGTGTTTGTGTCATTGGTATTAGCCTTTTAGGCATTTACGTCCTCCCTAGGCTTATTTCTTGTCCAATTAGGGTTTTTAACCAATCTTGTGCTTCCAATAGGTGTGTTTGTTTCATTGGATAAACATTTAGGTCATTTTCGTCTCCCCAGACTTATTCTAGTCCAATTAGGGGTTTTAAACCAATCTTGTTGTATCTAATAGGTGTGTTTGTGTCATCTGGATTAACATTTAGGTCGTTTTCTTCCTCCCTTGAGCATATTCCTAGTCCAATTAGAGGTTTTTAACCAATCTTGTGCATCAATATGTAAATTTGTGTCATTGTATTATGTAAGACCATAATTATTAAAGTACACCTTTATCTATATTTTTATAAGGACGGTGGAAAAAATATGATCTGTCGGACCAGAGATGGTGCAACAGACTAAACTAAGGTAAGGAAGATCAAGGAGAAAATGAAGACTTCACAAGGTCTCAGAAGATTACGCGGACAAGCGTCACAGACTTTCGAATTTCGAACAGGTGACCATGTATTCCGAGAGCACACCTACTACGGAGTTGGTTAAGCATTGAAATCGAAGAAGTTGACTCCGAAATTCATTGGACCATATCAGATTTCTGCACGAATTGGCCTGTTGCTTATCGGATTGCATTGCCTCTGATACTGTCCAACATTCATGGACGTTTCATGTATCACAGTTGAGGAAATATCTTGCAGATCCATCTCATGTGATTGAACCAGACACAATCCAACTGAAGGATAACTTGTCATTCGAAGTACCACCTGTGAGAATTGATGACAAGAAGATTAAGCGATTGAGGACCAAGGATGTTTCATTGGTCAAGGTAATTTGGAACCCAATTACTGGAGATGCGACTTGGGAACTGGAGAGCAAGATAAGAGAACAACACCCAGAGCTATTTATCGATGCATAGTTTCGAGGACGAAACTAATTTAAGGGGGGAACATAAGGTGGTACTTTAAAAAATTATGGCTACATTATACCCTCCCCT